>JAODAL010031354.1:0-48571 GCA_025379985.1 Phyllomedusa bahiana
TTTTGTGCTCCCTTGCACTTGTCTTTCTTTTTGCTGCTAAAAAAAAACAGAACCCTGTATTTTTCACCGGGAATACGTCTCTGTCTCGCCTGAAAAAACGTGAAGTCACGATCCCAGAGCCGATAAAGCTCACAATATACACACACAAAACATACACACACGTGTTGTAGAAGTTCAAGCACATGTTAGGCTGTTCGCTATTAAGCATTAAGCTCGATATACAGCTATGTTGTCCTTTTAGCCTTAGTCCTACTAAAAAGTGAGCGGCATATGTCATAGTATACAGTCAGCAGAAATCGTGCTCCTAGTGATCACCATCTGGTTTAAATGAATGACATTTTCCCTACATATTATGTAAGGCTTAAAATGTGGTGGTAGGGCGTCACCGTGATAAAAAACATGATTGGCAGTCTAGTAGCACCTCTCTACAGTACAGTGCGGTAATACATGTCCCTTGCTGCTCTTACATGTGCCAGAATGAGCGGCTCCTTTGGACACCAGATGAAAGTCCCATTTTCTTTTCTGATACACTGTATATAAAGTACATGACCCAAAGAAGGTCTTGTCCTCAACCTAGGAAGTGAGGACCAGCCTCCAGCAGCTCTTTCTGATGTTATATGGAAGGACTTGCTTTATCTGCATCAGACATCTCCTTCATTTTCTTTAGTCTTCATCCCCAGGAGATCCTCAGTGCCAAAAAGGTTTGGAGTCTCTGCTTTATGATGTGACTTCCTGTTCTGGTAGCCCTCGGCTGGTGATTGACAGGACGCTTCTACATCCAAGCTATGCAAATCTCTGTTAAAGCATCAGGGGGTCAGAGTACGGTCTTTAATGAATGGGCCAGCATCACAGCTCCACTAAGCTTCAGGGACGAGCTTCAACAAGGTCAGAGAAAAAGCCTTTTAAGCCAGCTCTGGGAAAAGCTAGAGAAGCTAAACACATCCTTCTGATGTCGCACATTTCAGGTTGTACTTCAAGGCATTGCTCCAATGCATGTTTGTTAACCCATCTCTTGATCCAGAAACCCACAGTAGTTAATCAGCAGCAACCTCACCCCTGCAGATGACCAGTCCCTCTTGACTTGTGATGGTAACGGTCTTCTCTCTGGTGTCTCTTAATTGTTTAGAATGCGTCAGACGAGAACATGAAGTTACCTCCTTCTACATCTGTACACGGAGAACAATTCCAGCTCTAAAAACTCCTTGTTCCAGGATTATTGTCATCGGCAATTTGGCTTTCAGGTTAGCTTTCAAGCACTCACATAAAATTATTGCTTTCACTCCAGGGAAGGCCACATTTTACCCAACCCCTTCTAATGGAACTAAAATAACACACAACTTTCCTCTTCTCCATATTTGCTTGATTCCTTTCCAGCCTCTTTGAGCAGCTACACTACTTACTGATCAGCTCACATTGCTTCATAGCAAATATAAAAGACATTACACACAATATAATTATTTTTTTTTAGAAAAACATCATATGAAATAGAAATACGCACTTTTTTTTTGCCAGTAGAACTCGTGTGGGAAAGACTGTCTGACACTATAAAGGTAAGTATCCTTAACCGTTACAGCTTATAGAGGACACACTGGCTGGTCCTATGTCAAGAAGGAACAGTCTGGATCGCAACACGGTTCACAGGGGTTATGAGGGCACTCTATAGCACCGTGTATGAAAATACGTTGGCAACAGTAGTTTTGTAAGCAATCTCTGGCAGGCAGTGGTTATGAAGGTACTCTCTGAAAGCCGCTCACACGCTGGCATGCAATCTCTGGAAGGCATTTGGTACTGGGCGCACTCTCTGACCAGCATTGATGCACTCTGTGTCTGCCAAAAAGTGCCTCTGTACTTGATTTCCCACAGTTTATGATAAATGAAGCCATGCTTCATTATGAATGGCGATTTGATGCGGCTTTACTTACAGAACTACAGCAGGTTACATTCTAGAAGGGTACAGAGCGACCAGCCTAAACTGTGCTTATAGCAATAAGTAACTAAGGGCCGGTATTTGTCCTGTTTTGTGGCCGTCCCCACTGCTGCGGGGAGGGGGGGGGGGGGGCTTTGCTCCGGACGGAAGATTGTGCATGTTCAATGTTTTGCAGCCGGACCGCAGGCGGAAAAACAGCCCGTAGAGCATCATTGTGCTCATTTTCGGCCGGTTTTTCAGGCGGTCTGGAAAACCGCAAACCGGCTGAAAAACCGGCCGAAAATCCGTGCCATGAGGACATGCCCTAAGCGTTTGTGGAAATCCGGGTATCACTCCAAACAGAGTAAGTGCCGCCAAGAGTTCCAGAGTCCAATAACGGTAAAAAGCAAAAACTTTATTCAATCCAGTAAAAACAGCACTGCAGAGGTGAGAAATCAGGTGAGGACCGGACCTCTAACCCCTGATGAAGCCAGGCTAGCTGGTGAAACATATTGGGGAGGTCAGGCATGACGTTTTAAATTATGATTTCTCACCTCTGTCTACAAGTGTCACCTGCTGCAGGGGTGTCACAAGGGGGCCTTATTAGTTTTGTGTCCATTAGATTAGGGACGACTGCCCAAGTGGGAGGCTTGGGATCCCTTACTGGAGTTAGTAAATTGCTGTATATATAAAGTTTTCCTGTTAATAGGTGGTGCTCCACCAGACTTGATAATAGAAAAGGAGCTATTCCTTCCTTTATAAGCAAAAAGGGTTAAACGGTGAGATTAGAAATCAGGTTTTTAAATAGTGTGTATAGAGGTTAAGAGTTATACATAATAAAAGTTATGTTTTAGTGTTTTATAGATAGAGAACTGATAGAGTTTAAGTTTGCCTATGGCAAAATAGTAAATATAGTTATCATGGTCCATGGCTCAGGTGCAACTGCAACATCTGCATCAGCCATAGTAGTAACAGAGCAAATCTGGTATAGGGTTTCTTGGACAGAACAAAATTTGCATCTACTCAGGCTATACCACTCAAAAAGCTAATCAAAAGAAAAACAGCTTTGCACAATCATGTATTATGCAACCTTACACCATGAATTTATAGTGACAAAAAATACCCAATGGAAAACATGTCAGTAATCCAAAGTTACAACTTCGGATTTCTGCAGATTTCACTTAGTTTAACACGTAGATTATACAGCGTTTTAAGATGCAGATTAGTTCCATCTAATAGAACTTTTTCGCAGAGTTAACTTGCATTACGTGAGTTACAGAGAAATGGAAGTGCATCATGTGAAATGTGAACAAGCGCACCATGTGAACCAACAGTGTGTGTTCACATTCAAATCATGCATTTTATCTTGTCAAAGTGCGCATGTGTGAATCTAGCCTGAGGGGTTATTAAAGGGGTTGTCTTACTACATTGATTTGTCCTGTTTTTTTGGTTTCATTTTGAACTCAGGGGCGGGTTTACTGGCTTCTACTAGGCTGCAGTAGAAGCCAGGTCTGTAGCTATAGCAACCAGTGCTGGCAGTCTATCAGGAGAAAGTAAACAGGTCTGTAGCTATAGCGACCTGAGGAGCTGATGCAGTCCATACAAGAGAGGATATCTCAGAATAGGTAGGGCACTGTTAATGGACATCTATTGCAAAGTGACTTGTTTTTGCAAGATCTTTAACATAAAAAGCAATCCTTGTAGTGAGACAACCCCTTTAAGGGGATGTCCCCACAGCATGGGTTTGTGGCCGGTGTTTCAGATGGTTTGCGGTTTTGCAGACCGTCTGAAAAAGCGGCCGCAAACTAACACACCGAGCTTCTATGGACATAAGCCATAAAGACATAAGCTCAAGAGGAGCCGTAACATCTGAGAAGTCTGATTAGTGAATACCTGTGTTCCCGGTGAATTAACAATTCAGGAGCATTATTTTTTTTTATGTATGGAGATGTGTAGGGGCCTGTTCTTTTTTTGTTTTTTTTGCAGGATGACTTGATGTTTTTATTGGTATAAGTTTTTTACCAATAGGCCGCCTTTTTATAGTCTGGTCAGATGAGATAACAATTGAACTCTTTGGATACCATAACATACAGCATGTTTGGAGGCCGAAAGGCGCTGCATATCACCCCCAAAACACCATACCAATAGTGAAGCTTGGAGGCAGGAACATCGTGGTGTGCGGCTGTTTCTCAGCATAAAGAACTGGCAAACTTTATGAAGAAAGGATGAATGGACAAATGTACCGAGACATCATTGATAGTCTGCTGCCAACTACCAGGATGATAAAGATGAAACAAGGTCAAACATTTCAGCAAGACAATGATCCCAAACACACGGCCAAGGAAACTCTCAATTGGTTTCAGAGGAAGACAATAAAGCTGCTAGAATGGCCCAGCCAATCGCCTGAGCTGAACCCAATAGAAAATCTATGGAAGGAACTAAAGCTCAGAGTTCATAGAAGGAGCCCACAGAAGCTCCAGGATTTGAAGAGAGTTTATGTGAGAGAATGGGCCAAACTCCCACCTGAGCAATGCAGGGGACTAGTTTTTCCATACAGGGGGCATTGTGGAGTTATCACCAACAAAGGCTTGTGTACAAAGTATGAAATAACTTTCAAACGCATGATCAGTGCCTTTTTCCTGTGTCATTTCTAATCATTACACATAATTCATGGACATCTGTGGTTTCAGTTCTTTACCTGCGTGGATTGGATGGGTTGGTACTGACCACTGGTGAGAATTCCATGTCAATAGCACCTGTAGGTAGATAGATAGGTATACATCCCACTGTATGTATATGTGCCCCCTGTAGCTATACAGCCCCCAGTAGGTATATACCCTTGTGTAGCTAGGTAGGTATACAGCCCCCAGTAGGTATACAGCATCCTGTAGGGAATGTAGAGATCACAATCCGGTAACTAGCGTTTGCCCGAGGAGGAGAAAGGAGTTTGCTTTAGACCAGTGTTTCTCAACTCCAGTCCTCAAGACCCACCAACAGGTCATGTTTTCAGGATCTCCCATAGAATGCACTGACAGTAATGAAATCACCTGTGCAATGCTAAGAAAATCCTGAAACCGTGACCCATTGGTGGATCTTGAGGACTGGAGTTGATAAACACTGCTTTAGAGCAAAAAAAAAAAAAAAATTATAAAATGTTTGTGGTGGTATTTATAAGACAATTCTATATAGGAGTACAGGTATTTTTCCTTTCTAAAGCTCATTCAATGGAAAATATTTTTTCACATAAAAAATAAGTAACGTGGCAATTCCTGACAATTTTTCCATGCAGATTCTGTGTTAAATAGGAGTTGTCAGGTGTGGAAAGTCCTTTCACTGAATAGGGCCAAGACACATCCAAATCCAATGCACACAAAAATAAACTCCATAGTAGAATCCCATGAGCATGCCTTGGAATCTGAAGCAGAAATCCGTGGCCAATTTTCCAACAAAGAAATCTACTCTGTAAACCTACCATAACCAATTTATAGATCAACAGATGCAAGACACTATTTAGTAGTAACTACCAGGGAACAAACCCTTCAATGACCAAAACATACAACATGCTGCATCATTATAGATGGGTAAACTTTACCGTAATGGCTGTGAGACTATGGAACGCACTGCCACAAGAGGTTGCAATGGTGGATTCATTGAACAAGTTCAAGAAGGGTTTAGATGCCTCTCTTGAAAAATAAAATATTACAGGTTATTGGTACTAGAGTCTGGAGAGGAGAAAATGGATCCAGGGATAAATCCCACTCATATTTGAAGACAGGAAGAAAATTTTTCTATAATACAATTAGCATCTTCTTTATAGGATTTTTGCTTTCATATATTTTAACACAATATAGTTCCAGGTCTAACTCGAAGGACTGGTCTCTTTCATCCTTGGAATAGCTCGAAAGTTGGATCTGATATTCGCTGTTACAAAGTGTTGCATTCAATATGATTTGCAATGAACAGAAAAAGTTGCAGTTGGTTTTAAGCTTTTTTGATCTGCAGCTATTTCAGCAACAATTACATCCCAATGAGCTAAATTCAGTTTTCTACATTGGGATAAATGTAAATCGAAAATTCTTAGCTAGTTTAAAATGTTTATTTTAATATATTTGAAACCTACAAAACAATCATGAACATGAAGACTCTCCCGTGCAATTTGTTGACACTTTGTCAGAGACGAGATTCTGTTTTTGCCTTTTCAGAGCTGTGTGTCCCCCATCCTGGCATTTTGATGGCCATTATTTATAAGCTGTGCATTTGACTGTTGCTGGTACCTTGAGCTACTCAAGGCTGTATAAAAAAAAAAAAAACTACTGCTTTTATAAAAAGAAGACATTTCACTGTACTTCTAAGTTGAATGAAAGGTTCCTCCAATATGAACAGAGAATCGCTAACAAAAAAAAAAGTAAAAATTCTACTTTAAAAGATGCTCACTCAAGGGAATCTGTCACTGCATGGAACTTTTATTTTAGAGCATCTATAAAATACAGTCATAAAGAAAAGATATAGGACTACTCTGTATTTTCTAAATGGCCTAGTTACAGGCTAAATTTCATGCATCCATTGCTGGAGGACCCATCAGTTCTTAAACTCTCCTAACACGTCCGTTTTAGTAAATACTTTCATTTCCTTAAAAAAAAAATCTTTAAATACTGGAGTATTCATAATGTTCTGCATCATATCATCCCTTATTATCAGTAAAGAATGCATGAACAGAGACTCTCACTAATTCACGCTACAGTCAGTCTGTCCAATCAATGATCGTGATCTGTTGAGCAATATCACAACCCATTTCCACAATCACCAAGACAAGCTTATGGTTAGGCTAATGCTTTTATTAATTCACAAAGAAAATATGGGGGGAAAAAATTGACCTAAACCTAATAAAATATAACCTTTATTAATCTACAATTAAAATACGAAATGAAAAACCTAAACTATACTAACCCCCCCGAGTGTCACCCTAAACCGAGTAAATGCCTACCTAAACCGGAGCTACCGCCCTGAAAAAGAGCAACCCCGTACTGGAACTCAACTTTCCCTAGAGCCCTATTTAAATTCTAAATATAGCCGCTCCATAAATGATACTCTATTCCCAAGTGGGGATAATGCTCAGTCGCGTTTCCCCCACAATAGTGAGGGTTTATTAGCCTAAAGCACATTTTAGTTGTTTAATGTGAGAAATGGAAACCCCTACTAAGTATTTTATATATTTCTGTATAATGGATGAAGAACATCACAAGAATTCTACAAAATGGCTTCTATAACAGATTACATCTTTAAGCCTTTCTGGTTACCGGCATACCCAAAGTTGTAAATTGAGAATTCTAGCCCTCTATGCAAATCTAAATCTGGGTCCTGATGTGGTACTGATTTCATAACTGCTGCAAAGAGGCCTTCTGGGCCCTAGCAGGTACAACTGCAACTTCTGCATTCTCTATAGTTATGGCACTGGCCAAATCTTTGGTCCAGTTAGGAACTAGCTCATAATTATTAAGTACTTACTAGCTATGATGATGTGCTTATCAGGGCGGGTGACTTCCTTTCACCTTCCCATAGGTGCTGTCCTGTTCCCCCATTTCTTGCTATGTCCGTGTGTTTCTTTAGGTATTCCTTTCTGTGCCTTTCTCTTCGTTTTATCTCCCTCGTGGTTTCTCTCTTACTCAGATGAGCAGCAGCTAGTGGCTTAAACTGGAGAGAAGTGGGCTCATTTACGGAGAAGTGTTTGGGCTGCCATGCCAATATGGCCAATGAGCACACCGACATTCCTGCTCTTGCATGAAGGGTAGAGAAAGCTTCCTGTGGTCATGGCTAAGAACTGCCTCTACAGAAGGGCCCAGAGGAGCACTGCGACATAGAGAAAGGCAGCAATATGGGGATGCAGCATATGTAAAGCAATGGGAGGGGAGTATGAGAATCAGCAGTTGATGGCAACATATAACGTCAGAAGGCTCCTTGGTTTTGTCCTTCACAAAAATCAGACAGCAAAAACCCCTTAAAAGACCTCTTCTCTACCTACTGGTCTAAATAGTGTAGGAGATTGGGATTATGCTGGTGACCACAGACCACTTTAGACACTTCTACAATCTGTTAAGCATTTGTAGAACCCAGGAAAGATTAATACAGTGAAGAGAGTTATAGTAACCGTTTAGTTCTGTATTGTAATAGTGTGAGACTATAAATACCATTGTTGGAACTACCTTACAAAAGTAGCATGTGCCAAGAACTTTACAAGGTTGAATATTTGGACTGTGCACGCTTGGATAAGAAGTACTAACTTGTACTGTGTGCGCATCCTCTCAAAGCATTTGGAGGCCACCACCAAGGGAGGGAGTGGTGGCAATAAAAGTTTTTTGGTTCACAACTGTTAGGATCCAAACGTGCTGTAGATGCAGGTAGTTCTACTGAACCTACATCCCAACAAGGTGCAGAAGGGTGGAAGTCTTTCACCCCTAGGGACTACATGTGGTAGTGGGTAGCTCCTAACGTGAGTCACGGAAGGGGACCTATCCAAAAGTAGATGGGCCTCCGTGGGCTTCAGACATAGCCACTTCTATTGAGCACATGGCCCCAACCTCATTCACCACTACTCTGTCTGACATTAAGGGCCACGTGTATGAAAACTGTCTTGGTCTACAACTCACTTTGTTGCCCATAGCAACCAGAGCTCCCTTTACATTTCATATAGTGCTCAGGAGAAATGAGTGGTTGCTATGGGAAACAAAGTGAGTTTTAGACCTAAACAGTTTTCATGCATGTGGCCCTAAGTGCTTAGGACTCAGCAGTTACAGATATAAAGACAGTTTGTCATCAGAACCCGGTGTCATCAGTTTGTCTGGTAGAACCCATATGTAATATGGTACTTATTACTAATATGATATTGCTAACCAATAAACACCATGGTCACAGAAATTATTCAGAGAAGAATTTGCATTTTAACAAAAATAATGGGACCCTTAAGAATCATTTTAAGACAAGAAATATATAATCAAATAAGCTACTGTATAAAAATCCATAACAGAGTGTCCTGCTACATTGTAAATAGCACTATATTATTCCACTCTGGTTATTTGATTCATAGAGGAAATTTCAATCTCATTTTGTAGCTATTTGACTAGAGGGAATTCAGGGCTGCTTACACAATTTTAATATATAGAAAGATTACTTGACAGCACGTTGATATATATTTTTTATTTTATTTTAGCCAAAAGCACAACTAAAGCTCCAGCATTCTTTATTCTCAGCAAAGGGTAAAAAAATAGAAAACAAATCTTTATATTTGATTGAAAAATTGCAAAATAAGGAAAAATACCTGGAGAACCGTCACACTGATTAAACATGGCCTTTTAATAAGATTTTAGTGTATAGCATATCTGATGTAAAGCAAAAATGACACCGTGAAGCCACTTACCAGAGGAGGCTGTGCATTCTCTTTGGCGCTGTGTGCGGCAGCGATGCCAATAACATCTGTTTGGAAGAAGAAAATAGAGAATCAAAAAAAC
Organism: Phyllomedusa bahiana; assembly: GCA_025379985.1. NCBI lineage: Eukaryota > Metazoa > Chordata > Amphibia > Anura > Hylidae > Phyllomedusa > Phyllomedusa bahiana. Next base: position 9,409 of record JAODAL010031354.1, read on the forward strand.
ATGACCAAGTGAACATAAAATCTTTACAGACAGCAAACGATTCCCACGTAATTGTAATCACTCAGCAGATTTTCTTAAAAATGTTTATTAGGTCCAGAAAAAGTACAAATCGTGTAACAATTCTTGAGTCATATCACAATTACCACAAGTATAAAAACTGAAAGTAGTATTCCTGTCCAAACAGGATTAGAATAGGACCAAGCTGCATCAATTTTCATATAATATGAAAATAAAATAAAGACAAAACTCAGAACAAACATTTTTATCCAAATGTCTGGACTCCCCCCTCCACACATCCCAAACTGGTTCATAATATTATTTAAGTCTATATAATCAGATGGCTTTTAAAACAGCATCTGTTCAAACTAATTTGCCTTGATAAGAATCTACGAGTTAAAAGATATTCACCATCAACTTGCATCCACTTTACCCTTAGGCTGCGTCTACACGGCAGTGTGTAACATATTGTTTGGATCCTAATTCGAATCCGACTAGTATTTTACAGTCCGTCTTCGTTTTTTGTTCCGGATTTCGGAACCCCCTGCCATAGAACAGTACTATAATCCGCCTGTTTCCAACAGATTATAGAACATGTTCTAATTACTTTGGTCAGATTACAATTTGAAATCCGACCTCAGAAAATCCGAACGGTGTAGATAATAGCTCGGATTTCCGATTGCGGTTTATAGGGATGGTCTACAGTCGGATTTTTGCAGATTCAAAATGCTGAATTTGCTTTAAAGGGGTTGTATCGCTACAAAGATCATGTCTAAGATTATGGGGACAGTAAAAATAAGCACTTTTCTAATTGGGTTGCATTACCTCAGTCACTTGGTTTAGCAGATATGAGCTTTTCTGTAAATCTGTATTGTTTCTGCTGCTGCTAGTCGGGACACGCCCCCTTTTCTGTGATTGGCTAGTTGGGATCCCGCCCTAGACACACCCCCTGCACTATGATTGGCTGGCTGACATTTCATTCAGCCTGTTGGGATACGCCCCGAGTCAGGAAACACCCCGGCCACGCCCCCTGTGGTGTGATTGGCTGCCTGCAAACTCTGTGTTTGCTTCCCTTTGAGCTGTTGAAACCGAAAGTAAAGCCAAGGTCTGCTGGCTGTATACACATCTCCCAGGTCTAGGGTGAATGATCTGGCTAAATACTGACTGTTTAAGTCACAGATCCCCTCATATAACACAGTGTTACATGCTCTGTTCCCTCCATATACCACAGTCTCCTGTCTGGTAACAGAGGGAGAGGAGGGCAGTGTGTATTCCTCCATATACCACAGTCATGTAGTCTCCTGTCTGGTAACAGCAGTGGAGGGTAGGGCAGTGTGCTTCCTCACATGTGTTTCATTAGTTCAGGCTGTGTGTATAACTGGTTATAGCACAGCAAGGAGCTTGTGGAGCCTGAAGATCTCTTCTCTCCAGACATCCTTCTGCTTTGGCTGCCTCAAACAGAATGATGATGTCACAGCTTCAGTGAGGGGAGACACACCTCCTGGGAGGAGAGACACGCCTGCTGAGAGGAGAGACTCGCCCCTGGATTTCTTAAAGCCTAAAATCCTTCTGACAAACTCAAAACAGTGTATGAAGTCTTCAACTTACTTTCCAAAGCTGCCTCACAATGACAAGAAACATTTACTTAAAAAGTGTAGTTCAATTGAAAAATAAGCTTCACAGTGCTCAGAAAAAAAAAAGCCTTGAAGTTCTCACCCATCAAAGCCTAGCCATTGGTGCTGCAGACCTCTCCGTTTTCCCGATTTACAAAAGGTTAGAACTGTTCCCCACATTACAGATGGGGTGGAGCTGTAGTTCATACATAATCTCCATAAGCAGCTAGGTTATCCTCAAAATAATTAGGGAATTGGAGAAATGGTCAAGACTCCCCCTCTCAGTCTTTGGGTCTCATTTACTCAAAATGATGAGTTTCCTGAAACTCTTGTATCTCCTCCAAATGATTACACTGCTATTGAAATACTCAAACATCAGAATCCTCCTGGCAGAGCACATTAGATTTATCTTGGCGTTTAAAAAGCCAAGTATAGCATTGTCTAGGCTTATGTTCCCCAAAGCCTACGGTGGGATAAACCTCTCAGATATTAGAAAATACAACTTGTCCTGTCTGCTTTGTCACTGACTTGATTGGAAAAAGCAAACTCCGTATTACTCTAAGCACTATTAGCAGCACTTTCTACACACCAAATAACATTAGATCTTGCATTTTAATGTGAGATACAATAGCCACTTGGAAAATTTGTTGCAAATTATTTAAACTCCAGGCTCTATTAAGCAAACGTATGCCTTTTATTGGTCACTCAGAAGTTCAGGAGAGCATAGGGAAAGCCCACTTACTTAATTGGTGGGGAAAAAAAAAGGTACTTACAGCACAAATATTTATCATTCTCTAAACTTCAGGAACAGTTCCAAATCCCCGACTCCCACTTCCTAACATACTATGAGACATTAAGCATCCTGAAAAACATGGTTATGCAAATTCATTCTGAATTCCCTACTAGTAAGTTCTTGAGCTTATGGGACCAAAGTCTAGCCCCCATTTCTTATTCTCAATTCATCTTAAGCTTCATGACCCTGAGGACCACTCTTGGGAAGATATTCTCTTAGTGGGAAAAATATTTCCCAGACATTGAAGGGGCTAAAATGGTCATGGAACGTTGGAAAAGAGTCTGTAACGCAGTAATAAATGAAGGGTGGCGAGAAACACTTGGATGTATGCATCGTGCAATATTTGGATTCAATATGCCTTCTCGTACTCTCGCACCAAACCGAAAAATAGCTTGTCCCAAGTGCCTTCAACCCAAGATTGCTCTGATGGATGGCATGTGGAGCTGTCCTAATACCCAGGCCTTTTGGGAATCTTTAATAAAAATGCTAACGATCAAAGGAAAATTTGATCCAACTCTGTCTCCGGAATCTCAACTGTTTCACAATCTGTCAAAAGTATCTAAACACCCTAGCATTCACATTACTATTCTGGCAGCCAAAAGATGTCTGCTCAGAAATTGGCTAGATACTAACACACCAGGAGTTTGAGGTCGTTGCTTTAGAAAATAATTATCTAAATAAAGAAAAAGTGGAGGCAGAACTTTCTAAAACTTCCCAAGCGGAAAAATTATTTACAAAGTGGAACCCCTTTATAAGTGCCTTCATGGATAAGAATGAGATCAAGATCCTGGTACTCCTTTTAAACATACTAACTGGTACTTTCAGGGGGAGTTGGAGAGGGGGTTACACACTGGGGAGGCTTAGGGGGTTGTTCACATGGGGTTTTCACTCTGTGTTACAGGCGCTTTTTAGATCTGTCTCAGGGACCGACAGGACGGACCCAGAGATGGATCTAAACAATTAGCAGTGAGATTATCACTGTGGTCTATGAGGAACACGCAGCGGCGTTCACATGAGAGATCGCCGCTGCGTGTTCCCCGGCTCCGTCTTTGAAAAAATTGCATTTCAATTCTTTCAAAGACGGAGTCGACAGGCAGGAAGGAAACATGCAGCGGCGATCTCTCATGTGAACGCCGCTACGTGTTCCTCATAGCCCGCAGTGATAATCTCACTGTTAATTGTTTAGATCCGTCTCTGGGTCCGTCCTGTCAGTCCCAGAGACGGATCTAAAAAGCGTAGTTAACACGGAGTGAAAACTCTGTGTGAACAACCCCGTAAAGTCCAGATCCAGAGTATTAGTGCTGTACTCATTTGATATAGGAGTGCGCTATGTCTGGGAATCTAGGGATCCAGGGACCAGAATACATTGTCATCTTAACAATAAGCTACTTTATCGGTCACATAATTCTCTCATGCTTTAGGCAAGCTCCTGGTGGATTTTTTCTCTCCCCGAGGTTATAGCTTTACTCGAATCTTTCATTTTCTAGCGCTTATATTTGTTTGTTTTTCGTATTGAATTTTTTTTTTTTTTAAAGAAATCTTCACCCTCACCCAAACATATAAATCTAAAGATTCCCTTGAGGACCCCATATCCCCTTGAAGGGTTTACTCTCTTTCAAATATGCCCTCGAAAGCAACTTCCTATTCATTTAGCCTACGAGAGTATGCTTGATCATATTCTTAATGGATGGGATATTGAGGGGTATCTAAACCCTTCTTTGTACCCATTCTCTGTATATAACTTATAAACAAAATGAAAACAAAATGCTAGGGTAAATTGTGTATATGGTACCTTGTCAAATACTTTCATGCACTACAACTGTTCATATGTTACATTGTAAAAATTTATATATATATATATTTTTTTTTTTTTTAAACACAATTTATTCGAATTCTGGAATGTATTCCTTGTTTATGGACTGTTAACTCTTTCCTCCTTTATCAGTGTATTAATTTGACATTTCCACTTTTACAACTATAGAAATATGTCTCACAAAGCAGCTAAAGATAAAAATTAAGTGATTTGCTAAAGGGTTTGACTGCTTTCAAAAGAGCTTTTAACATATTCAATCCTAAAGGCAATGCCTCAGTCACACCTCATCGACCTTAACAAAATCTGAGGTCATATCAGTGAGCACCACAGTGGCATTAGCATCCGGCTCCCAAATCATCAAGTACAGCGTATAGGGGGAAACTAAAGAATCCATAGTTTAGCTATTAATATCTAACACAACATACTTACACAAGTAAGGCAATTTGAGACAGAATCAATCTTTCATGCACTTAAATTCAAGACAACTCTTAATCACATATGCTCCCTCTAAAAATTCGATTGCAATCTAGTAGTCAATAAGATAAAGGTGGAGCTCAAACATTTTCAGCTGGTGAGAATGGGTTCAGAATAATAAACACGTTAGTGTCCCCCACAGACCTTTCTTGGCAGCTGTTTTCAGTATAAGTTGGTATGGTGTAAGCAAAGTGAAGCTAAGAGACATCTGGTACACTGTAGGAATGAGAAACCATCAGCTTTGACGTTCATACAACAAAGCACCTACAAGATGATAAAACCTACCAAAGTATTCCTGTTTTCTTGGGCACACAGCACCCTGTAGAACGAAGCTCAATGTGACCTAATTTTTTGGGACCTTTTAAGATGACTATGGCAACCATTAGTGCCAGTACTCTTGCCATGATTTCTGTCTCCCAATTGACAAATTAGCTGCTCTTGTACTCTTCTTGTAGAATATCTATATCTAAATTAAACGAGACCCTTTGCCGCTTCCCAGAATTAAAAAACAATCATGGCACAACCGATGATCACCCAAGATGAATTTTTCACCAGAACTTATTTCCTTTTTTATGATGCAATATACAGAGAAACCGCCTTTAGGTGACCATTCAACTTGGATTTAAAAAAAGGTGGTTCTCTCAAAGAAAAAAAATAATAATCCGGAATGCTGGGGTTTAATTTACTCAGTGCAATAATGCACAGTACTGAAATAAGCCCACAAAATAATGAAATGCTTCAAATCATGCCATCAATGTATTATGACAGTTTCTATCAATTTACTGCACCCGGGAAGTATTGTCCCGTAACATGTACACTCAATATCCACACTGTATGCTGCAGAGGTCTTCTATCGGTGGCTTCCCAGTTTACCCTACCAAAGACTTAGCAGTTATGATAGGAGTTCATTTTAGAATAACTGGAGAGTCAGTGGTTGGCAATTACTACTACACAGCATTATACTTTACAGCAGGGGTGCACAACGTTTTCTAGTTCACATTGTCATATTGTAGCTCTCCCAGGGGCTGCCATAAGAGGAGTATTCCCCGTCTGAAACCTTTATGTCACTTCAATTGTAAAAACCAAAATGGCTGAGAGGTCTTGGTTGCAATTTAGGGGCAGCCAGAGTTCATAATGGGGATCCCCTTCTGGGTACTCCAGAAAGAGGATATGAGGCGCCTATTTTCACTGTCGTTTTGGGGGTTACAGAAGGGGCTGTTTTACAGCTATAACAAGAGAGAACACCACATGTATATATAGTCTCCTTCGACTCATCTCTTCCTAATTGGGGTCTCCATTTCATCAGACATTTTTACGGTATATCTTGGGTTTGCGTCCGAAATAAATACTCCTTTGAAGAAAGTAAAAAATACAAAAAACAAAATGTCTTTAGGTTGCTAAAAATAGCACATACAGCCCTATAGTGCTAGCCACACAGTGTCCACCATTACCTTGGCAGTCATACAATGCCCACCATAAGATTGCCATCCATTAAATATGTTGTCAAAAGATAAAATATTACTTTCTGAAGTGTGAGGATAGAGACCAAGCATATGGGCACTGGTACTGCTGTGCGGGGCCCATTAAAACTGTAAAACAAAGTGGGGCTGCTAGCAATGTAAAATCACACTGCTCATTGCTAGATGCATATTTGGGTCCGTTTAGGGTCCGATAGACGGATCCAAACACATCTAATAAAGTATGTTCACACAGATAGAACACGCCGTGTGAACATACCCTAATAAGTTTTGTTTACGTTCGCTCTGAAGATTCTCTAGACTTTAGATAAACATCTCTTGTTCTCATGTCAGAGTAATTAGCAGAACTTTGAATATGAAGCTGATATGCTAATCACCCACAGCCTGACCAGGAAGAGACAGGATGCATGAATGAAAGCTGCTTTTGGCTCTCTGAAACAGCGTGGTGAGACAAGACAACCCCTTTAAACCGTTTAGCTGCCTGTCTTCTTTTGGCTCTCTCCTGCCTTATGCTGAGCCTTGCTGTCAGAAGATACAATTTTTAATTTAATGAAACAAAGACAAGCAGACAAATTAAATGACATATGCAGCATTTAAAGGGGGTCCCAACAAAAAAAAAACAACCTGTAGAAAAAGTGTGGTCTAGTGTAATTAGAACAAGTGGTGGTTTTGTCAAAGAAGGCCACGGTTTAATTGCAAATTAGTCACAGATAAACCAGGTTTTTACGGTGGGTTGCACTTAAGGGGGTGGTGTTCTAGGAACATTTCACAGTACATTTGCTTTAAATCCGACAAAATACCCAGAACTCCAAACTGCAGGGGCTGTAGACATTATTTTCTAGTCTTATTCTACAATAACTTTTTAAAGTTAGGACAATGTTTTTTAATAAAGGCCCCTTTTCCAATATAATCAGTTACTCATGCTGGGATTTTCCATAGAGTTTTTGGGTTGCTCAGTTCTTATTTATCGGGTACCATTACATATTCTTATTTTAGTAAAAGGACGGGTTTTTTATAATCCCTTCCCCAAAAGGAAATTTTAAAAAACTAGAATATCCGATCCATGTAGTCTTCTAGAGCATCTCATTCCCACAACACTGCAATTAGTATTAAGTTATCACCTTTTAAAGAGGCCCCCTTTCCATCTCCTACTTTTTTTTAGAAAATATTTAAAAACCCCCTGAAAAAATTACAATTCTGGAGCATATTATCTTAGAACTCTGTTTTTTTGTGCTGTTCCTTTATTTTTAAAATGTATTAGTCAGTTTGGGTGAAAACCATTGGGTTCAAAGGGGTGTGTCCATACATACATGGTCAGTACTCATCGGACAATGTCAGAAGTAAGAGACGGGACCCCAACGGTTTATCCCCCCGGCCCAAAGTTTTGGTATTCCCTTTTTAGGGGTATTACGGGGGAAAAAGCACAACCCCTAAGATTTGAAAAAAAATTTACCCCCAAAAATTGTTTATATCATTTTGGAACACTAGAAATTTATTAGTAAAAAAAAACAGGGCCTCTAACTTCCCCTTGTGGATTTAACAACCTACAAACATTTCTACCAAGGCTAGACCAATTTATATCCATTCCTCTGAAAACAGGGGTTTGGGTGATTTTTGGGCCTGATTTTGGGGCAATAGAGTACAGATCATCATGGTTGGTTTCAGATGGGAAACGGAAAGCTCAGATAAGTTCTGCCACCTCAAATTTATTTTTTAGATTTGCTAGCTGAAATAGTGGTCAAAAAGCTGAAAGGGTAGAGTTTTATGGGTTGTTTTTTACAGAACGAACATTTCATTTACGGAGGCCTATGGGACCCACCACATCTCATTAAAAAATAGCAATCAAGAACATAACTCATCCATCAAAAGTTTTTTAAAATGGCAGTTCATCTTTTCAACTCCATATTTGTTTTAAGTTGGGAGATGTGGGGTAATTAGCACTCCGGAAACTATTTTTACTGCCCTTTCAAAATCTTTTCCTGGGGCTTTGGGGCACAGTAATTTTAAACGCATTTTCACCTACTATGAAAACTCATTACAGGAAAAGAAAAATTTTTAAAAAAAAAAATTTTTTTTGGGATTTTTACTTCCGAATTTCTAGGTGATTTCCAAAAAATGTCCCTTTCTAAAATACCTATTTTTGTGCTTTGGTTATGGAGGAAAAGCAAACTTTTTTTTTGATTTTTATAAAACCTTAGCAAAAGGCTAAACTTAAAATATTTTAAATGGTTACCCTTTCATGGCCCCAAAAAAAAAAAAAGCTGTAAATTCTAAAAACTTTTAAAATAACATTGCATAATAACATTTCCCAAAGGGGGTGGAGAAAATTACAAATTTTTAAATTTACTAATGGTACGCTACACGCCCGGGGTAAACCCTTTTTTTGGTGGAAATTCCCCCATTGAAATCTGTGTCAGATGACTCCGTTTTCAACAGGTATTTATTGTGGATTTTAGGTAGATTTTTTTCACGACGAATTTGCAGTCAGAAAATGAGTCCCATTCATGTCTATGGGGTTTGGGGTTGACCCCCAAATGGGAAAATGACCAAAAATTTTTAAAACCCCAACCAAAAAAATTTCACATTATGTTTAACTGCACGCATAAATTTTTTTTTTAAAGGGCAAATAGGAAAGGGCTTAAATTTTGGTTTTAGAAGAGGGAGTACATTGAGATAAAAACCCCATTTTTTGGTTTTCGCAGGGATTTGAACCTAGGACCCCTCTGCTGAAAGGAGAATTTCTAACCCATCAGCATATTGAAGCTACTCACGCTCCCGTAAATAAAAAGATGTTGGGTTTTACTAAAGGAGCACACTTTGGGGGAAAAGGGATGGGAAGTCAAGCCGCCGGGGTCACGTGAAAAACAGTTCAAACAAAAAAATGCCCCTTTTGAACACACTGAAAGCTGAAGCAGGACAAGCCAGGCATAAAAAATGCCTTTGTGGTAAAACCCTTTAAGGTCATTTTATGTAGATTTAAAATTTTTTCCCCCCAAGCAGAAAAAGTATTAAAACCCCCGGGATCCAAAAAAAAAATATAGCCTTTTTCCCCAAATACTCCCCCCATGTTTCTCCTCCCAGTGCAGTAAGATGGGTTTTACTTTTCAGTAGCTTAGGGGGTACAACTAAACTCCCCAACATTTATTGCCCACCAAATTTTGTCCAAAAAAAAATTTTTCTCCCCCTTTTTTTTTTCTAGCTGCAGGAGCAAACCTACACCCCCTTGTTTCTTTCCCCTATTTTGTTCTACCACTGCTGAGCCACTCACATAGGTTCCTAGTTTAATCCTCCACCATATCCTGATGCTTCATAGACAAAAAGCTCACCATCATAGTCCTGGAACTGACCAGATCTGACCAGAAAGCTGGAACTGAACTACAGGTCGTATCCCTTGGCAACTTCTCTTAAGCCAGTATTTGGTCAGTGATTATGGTGAAACTACTAAAAAATGTTATACAGTGAATGTTTTTGTACAGCACACGTTCAATAAGAGTCAAGTTTTGTATACCAGAATACCACTTTAATATTACACTTGATAAGGGTAACAACTTATAATCATATATGGTCACCTTTATGGCTTTAATGTGAATACTTTTTAATTGACTTTATAGGAATATTCCCATTTCATTGATTAGCTATAAAAACCATAGGCAAAGGTTAACTACCATTACCAAATACATTGCTATTCTGATTTTGCTTTCCTCCAGAGTTAAAGCAGTTCTTCTCTTCTGCATATTTACACACGTTTCTATAGTTAACAACCACCTGTCGCCCAGATCAAGCAGCCCTGGTTGGGATGGCGATGTCACTCTCTGCTGTGTCTTATCTGCAACACAGGAGCTTGTTTATGTTGCTTACTAACAAATGTTAACTCTTTAGAGCTCTGTAGCCTTGTGATGTGCTGTTAGAACAGCTATGAATCACAGAGCAGATATGTCAATCACTGCTGTACAGCCAACAACAGCCTGAACAGGAAGTGTGAGCCTAAAGCTGGCTGTAAAGAGCATGCTCTGTGAAACAGCCAGATAGAAAACCCTTAAACCAAGTTTTATGGTGAATTTATAGGGATTATGATGATACAATACAGTCATATGAAAACGTTTGGGCACCCCTATTAATCTTAATTATTTTTAGTTCTAAATATTTGGGTGTTTGCAACAGCCATTTCAATTTGATATATCTAATAACTGATTCTAATAACTGATGGACACAGTAATATTTCCGGATTGAAATGAGGTTTATTGTACTAACACAAAATGTGCAATATGCATTAAACCAAATTTTGACTGGTGCAAAAATTTGGGTACTCCCTTATTTTATTGATTTGAATATTCCTAACTACTTTTTACTGACTTTCTGAAGCACAACATTGGTTTTGTAACCTCACTGAGCTTTGAACTTCATAGCCAGGTGTATCCAATGATGAGAAAAGATATTTAAGGTGGCCAATTGCAAGTTGTTCTCCTATTTGAATCTCCTGTGAAGAGTGGCATCATGGGCTCCTCAAAACAACTCTCAAATGATCTGAAAACAAAGACTGTTCAACATAGATGTTGAGGGGAAGGATACAAAAAGTTGTCTCAGAGATTTAACCTGTCAGTTTCCACTCTGAGGAACATAGTAAGGAAATGGAAGACCACAGGGACAGTTCTTGTTAAGCCCAGAAGTGGCAGGCCAAGAAAAATATCAGAAAGGCAGAGAAGAAGAATGGTGAGAACAGTCAAGGACAATCCACAGACCACCTCCAAAGAGCTGCAGCATCATCTTGCTGCAGATGGTGTCACTGTGCATCGGTCAACAATACAGCACACTTTGCACAAGGAGAAGCTGTATGGGAGAGTGATGCGAAAGAAGCAGTTTCTGAAAGCACGCCACAAACAGAGTCGCCTGAGGTATGCAAAAGCACATTTGGACAAGCCAGCTTCATTTTGGAAGAAGGTCCTGTGGACTGATGAAACAAAGATTGAGTTGTTTGGTCATACAAAAAGGCGTTATGCATGGCGTCCCAAAAACACAGCATTCCAAGAAAAACACTTGCTACCCACTGTAAAATTTGGTGGAGGTTCCATCATGCTTTGGGGCTGTGTGGCCAATGCCGGCACCGGGATCTTGTTAAAGTTGAGGGTCGCATGGATTCAACTCAGTATCAGCAGATTCTTCAGAATAATGTACAAGAATCAGTGATGAATTTGAAGTTACGCCGGGGATGGATATTTCAGCAAGACAATGATCCCAAACACAGCTCCAAATCTACTCAGGCATTCATGCAGAGGAACAATTACAATGTTCTGGAATGGCCATCCCAGTCCTCAGACCTGAATATCATTGAACATCTGTGGGATACTTTGAAGCGGGCTGTCCATGCTCGCGACCATCAAACTTAACTGAACTTGAATTGTTTTGTAAAGAGGAATGGTCAAAATACCTTCATCCAGGATCCAGGAACTGATTAAAAGCTACAGGAAGCGACTAGAGGCTGTTATTTTTGCAAAAGGAGGATCTACTAAATATTAATGTCACTTTTCTGTTGGGGTGCCCATACTTTTGCACCGGTCAAATTTTGGTTTAATACATATTGCACATTTTGTGTTAGTACAATAAACCTCATTTCAATCTGGAAATATTACTGTGTCCATCAGTTATTAGATATATCAAATTGAAATGGCTGTTGCAAACACCCAAATATTTAGAACTAAAAATGATTAAGATTAATAGGAGTGCCCAAACTTTTTCATATGACTGTATATTATGGTAAGTGTAATCATGTCTATCTTTACGTAACCTTTTATGTGTATAGCCATGTAATAACATAATTTGAACTACTGATTACTACACAACTCATGGTATCTTCACGGCCAGTGTGTAACACTCCACTTTATACATACTCTATGTATTTAATTATTAACTGATATATATATATATTTATTTATTAAATTGCATCGAGTCTAATTTGGAATTATTTGGGCCACGACATGCAACTTCTAAAACTTTAAAGTTACAGGTTGCGCAAGAACATCCAAAGCAGGAGGGAAGGTTACATTCTAACCACAACTCCGTAATTTCGTAATCAATGCAAATCACGACCAAGTTGATGCAACATCACATCCCCAATAGACAGAGTATGCATGATCTTAAGCTAATTCTCAGGATCTTTCCACTTCTTGGGTCTTTCATCTGCCTTCACAGTGGTGTTGATGAGCAGTTTGAGTAATAATTTAATTTACACACAGATGTTTCTACAGCTGCAGAAAACAAAATCTTCATTCTGCACTAGTAAAACAGTAATTAAGCATGAAGGGGGGGCAGTCAACAGCTTTATATACATACATAAATGAACGCATTATAAAAAATTGCAGCATCTAGCATAGACTTGATACAGATACTATGCTTTTTGCACGGTTTATACAGAAAGCAGCATAAAAATATTCCTACAATCATATTAAATATTATACATATTAAACTGAAAATTTGATTTAAAAAGGTCATTAGCTTATATTAACTAGACAGTAGGGACTGAAACACTTATTATAAAACTAGGCATGATAAATTATCTGGCAGATACATATGCAGTTCAAGCCATTCTCTTGACAGAGTGCAGGTACTTTAACAGGAAATCACAATGAAAAAAATCTATGAGGTGCACATGCTAAGGAATGGTATAGGAAATGTAGACCATTGAACATTGTTTGGGAAAAATGTTTGAGGGACTCATAAGGGACTATATACAGGAGTATGTTGACAAACACAATATTATTAGTGATTGCCAGCATGGATTTACTAAGGACAGAAGCTGTCAGACCAGTCTGATCTGTTTTTATGAAGGGGTGAGTAGAAGTCTGGAGGATATTGTGTTTTTAGACTTTGTAAAGGCGTTTGACACTGTACCTCATAAGCGTTTGATGGGTAAATTAGAATCCATTGGGTTAGAGAGAACAGTGTGTAATTGGATTAAAAACAGGCTGCTGGATCGTAACCAGAGAGTGGTGGTAAATGACTCCTACTCTGAGTGGTCCCCGGTTGAGAGTGGTGTGCCGCAGGGCTCAGTATTAGGTCCTCTCTTATTTAATGTATTTATTAACGATATAGTGGAAGGGATCAATAGCATGGTTTCGATTTTTGCAGATGACACCAGGCTATGCAGGGTAGTGCAATCTATGGAAGATGCTCAAATTCCAAGCAGACCTGGACACACAGTGCTTGGGCATCCACTTGGCAAATGGGGTTCAATGTGGATAAGTGTAAGGTTCTGCATCTGAGGAGAAATAATCTACAGGCATCATATGTCCTAGGGGGAGAAAAACTTGGAGAATCGCTTGTTGAGAAAGATCTGTGCATTCTTGTAGATCATATACTACAGAACAGCATGCAATGTCAATCAGCTGCCTCTAGGGCAAGCAAGATATTGGCGTGTATTAAAAAAGAGGCATGGACTCGCGGGACAAGGATGTAATTCTACTGCTGTACAAAGCATTGGTGTGTCCTCACTTAGAATATGCTGTTCAGTTCTGGACCCTAGTATAAAGAAGAGATGTAATGGAGCTAGAGAGGGTACAAAGACGAGCAACCAAACTTATAAGGGGAATGGAGCATCTTAGTTATGAGGAGAGATTAGTAGAATTGAACTTATTTAGTCTTGAGAAAAGACGGCTTCGGGGGGACATGATTAATATATATAAATATATAAATGGGCCCTACAAAAAGTATGGGGAAAAATTATTTCAAGTGAAGCCCCCTCAAAAGACAAGTGGACATTCCCTTCGACTAGAGGAAAAAAAGGATTCAATCTCCAGAGGAAAAGAGCGTTCTTCACTGTAAGAACTGTGAATCTGTGGAATAGCCTGCCTGAGGAGCTGGTCACAGCAGGAACTGTAGAGAGTTTCAAGAAAGGCTTAGATACCTACCTGGAACTAAAAAATATTAATGAGTACGTAGCTATGTAAAATTCTGGATCCTGGCTGGTGTAGGCTCTGGGGTCAGAGATACGTTCTTCACTGGAGCAGATTGGTTCTTGCCTTGTGGGTTTCATGGCATTAACCAGTGGTGAGGCTGGGCTTAAAGTCCTGGTCTCTCTCCCTCACCCACATTTTCCCCACCCTTGGTTGAACTTGATGGACACGTGTCTTCTTTCAACCGTACTAACTATGTAACTATGAAAGACTTAAAGGAGTTCTCTCACTACCAAGATTAGCTTTCAACATGTAGGGAACTCTAAATGAAGACGTTTTCCAAATACATTGCTTTGTTCATTTTTTTTTTTGAGGACCTACAAATGATTTTGTCACCTTCTGAAGACTTTCTGGTTTCTCTAGTTACCGACCTGTTTGCTTGTTCTCCTCTACCGTTTGTCTTTATCTGATAGCAGGGAGTGACATCACACAGGCTACAGCACAGAATTGCTGGCAGCCTGAGAGCTTGTGTGTTATCTGATCTTTAAGACAAAAGACACTAATTACTGTTTACTTTAGCTCTCAAGATTCTCTGGACCTGGTAGAAGGAGATTTACCTAATCTAGACTAATTAGCAGAAGTCTAAATACACAGAGCTCATATGCTAATTACCCACAGCCATCTTAACCAGAAAGTGCCAGGATGCATGAATGAAAGAATACTACTGACTATGAAACAGTAAGATGAGACAACCCCTTTAATATGGTATAGTTGGTATATAGTATATTTTTATGTAATATACATAAAAGGTTTTTAATTTGTGGGAATCGAAGACGGAGAGTAATAGGGTTCTCACATGTATGAGTGGAGCACTGTCTATACTGATCCTCATAGGAAAAAGGTATTCAAATGCAACAGATCTAATTTAGGTGCTAATTTGGACAGAAGCAATAGGTATCTGCAAAAGAACAAAACATTTTAAGATGTATAGGTCAAGTATTTCCAAAAAAACTACAACTAAAACGCATCTTTTAATAACATTGCATTAAAACTGTTCCAAAAATACAATAAAACCAAATATATGCCTCAGAAAAAGAGAAGTTGGGGGCATTGGTATAATACACAAAATATATTATATAGGACACTTAATAAAGACTTGGTTAATTAGTCTCCCATTGAAAAGATTCCGCTCTATAAACAAAAATGGAAAAAGGAACAAACCACACTAAAGGCAAAAACACTGTTTTCACATTATTAATGATGAGGGCTTTTTTCCAGTACGGCGAAATTTACATAGTGGAGCCGCCCTTTTCGGGGTGATGTCTTTGCTGTCAAGTAGGGTAGCAGAGGGAAAGAGTAGGTACTCTTCTGCTTCTATTTGTTGCTTTTTGCATTTTTGTTTATATAGCGGAGCCTTTTCAATATAGGGGACATATTCAAACATGGGACACTTCTCCTGGGAGATCCATCAACCAATCATAAGTCTTAATTAAGTGTCCTATACAGTATCTTTTGTGTATTATACCCATGCTCCCAATTTCCCTTTTTTGAGGAGTACATCTGGTTTAATTTTTTTGGGGAATATTTTTTAATGCTATGTTATTAAAAGTTATGCATCTTCTACAACATTGTAACACTAGTTGATAAGTAAACAGCACTAGTATGCTTTATCAGAGAGCGATGCCCGTGGGTGGTCGAAACATGGAAATCTGAGAAGAAACCAAGGTGACCAGAACCAAATTCGTGGAGCATGAAGGTGTAGACTGAGTTGTCTGCAGGCTTCAGGGGGAGGGCACAGGTATGGTCTAGATACAGGTAAAAAAAAGACACAAGAGGCAAACTGGGAGGGAGGCACCTTTGTGAGAAGCAGTCTTAGTAAAGCTCGGAATAAAAACAGACACCCAAGTGCGTGAAGGGTCCATGAATGGTAATTATAACCTCACTACATGTTCAACGAATTGTAATCTTTGTTGTTTGTCCATAAGTAACAAGTGACTATAATAGTTATTTGTTCTCTGTTACTATATACATCCCCATATAATTAAATAACTGTAAAGGCAATTGTCCATGTTCTACAATATACACTTTTTACACACTCGTGTCTCATTAACCCCTTAAGCCGAACGCCTGAAAAGTAGTTAATGACCAGCACATTTTTTTTTAGTCTTTGCCTCCTTGCGTTTCAACAGTTGTAACTTTTTAAATTTGTTGACGTAGTTGTATGAGGCCTTGTTTTCTTCGAGATGAGTTGTACTTTATGAGGGAATAGTTTAAGTTCACTTATAAAATAATTGTAGAATTTTTTTTTAATTTAAAAAAAAATATTTTTTTACATTTTTTTTTTACACCATTCACATTTCACACTTAATTAATTCTACAGGTTATTATGGTTGTGTGGATACCTAATATGTGTAGGTATTTTGTGTGCGTAGTGTATGCACAATTATTTTTTATTAAATATTTTTTATTTATTTTTTTATTATATTTTTTTTACTTTGTTTTTTTACTTTTTTTAATCCCATGAAGAGAAAACGGTTATATTTTTTTAAAATATTTTTACACTTAGTAATATATTAGCATGTTCATATATGCTAATACATAAGCATGTTAATATATGCTAATACATTATAATCTGTGTCAGTCTGACACAGGCAGTGATCAGGACAGCACATAGTCTGCCCTGGTCACTGTCTTGATACACAGACCGCTCTGGGGCTACTCTAGGTCTCCAGGGCTGACTGTCTAGCCGTTACCCGGGCTGTGTCGGGTCACTGGGTGTTCCGATCACCCGACAGAGCATGAAAACCCTTTGTTTGTGCTGCGGTGGCGATCCGTGGCAATAAAAGGGTTAAAGCAGGCAGGAGCTGCGCTGGGATCAGGGCTGTGCAGTACAGCCCCGATATTAGCGCTGTTGCAGCGCCGGGAGCCGCAAACTCTGAGGTCTGCAGCGACGCCAAAAGACGTCGCTGCAGATGAACAACCTGAAATGCCAGAGGCCAAAAGACGGTGGTCGGGCGTTAAGTGCACCTAACCTCAAATCTAATTCAGTAAGACAGTGGATTGTGTGCATGTATATATGCATGCATATTTATTTATAATATGTATCACATGTAGATAGACATAAAATCTAAATTTCTTACAATGGTTGAGCAGAAGCGGGCTAGTAGAAAGAACGTTTGCCTGTTGGCAACACTGCCAGATCTCCAGGATCTCATTAATTTGGTGTCTTTAATTACGTCCACTGTGATTCAAGTCCTACAGAGCGTCTAATGTCATTAGAAGCCATCCTGAAGAGGTTCTATGGCACTGCCCCAATGTCTGTTCAGGGGTAATTATCGTTTAGCACACAGTAATATAACATTTTCTAAATTATGCTACAAAGACAGTTTATAAAGAAGAACTATTCCATAGCAATATAAAACCAGTATAAAGCACACAGGTTCCCTTTAATGTTACAGCACACAGACTTTTTAGACCGTTGTATGCTTCTAGTTTTTTGGCAACACTTAGAAAAGTTCCTTTCCTGTTCCAGCAGCACTGTGGCGTTTTGCACAAATTGGTTCATAATGACATGATTTGACAAGCTTGGTGTGGAGAAACTCCAGTGGCCTTCACAGAGCTCTGACCTTAAACACTATTGAAAATGTTTCAGAATGAACTGCAATAACGGTTTCCAGCCAATATCAGCGACTGACCTTTGAGATGCTCTTTTGGCAGAATAGGCAAAAATTCCTACAGAAACAATCAAAAATCTTGTCAAAAAGCAGGTGTTATAGTGGCAATAAAGCCCAAGTCCAAATAAACACCCACAGTTTTAGAATGGGATGTCTAACAAACTTATATGTTTGATGGCCAGTATACAGAATTTCTGCCCATTTAAGTAGTGTGAAGCCTTAAAATGATCCCATCTCATTGATTACCTTTAAACATATATGCAAAGGGTATATAAACATAGGGAGACATGTATGAACATTAGTGCTGACAGCCCAGTTCTCAATTGCTTTAAGTCAGTGTAGAATGCACCAGAATGTATAAACCTGTTCTTCTGCAGGTCATACATACAGGTGCAGTGTAGTGTCAATACCACAAGTCTGGCTCAGGCACCACCTTTACCCTGGTCTGGCTGTTCTTCTGCAGGTCATACATACAGGGCAGTGTAGAGCCCATACCACAAGTCTGGCTCAGGCACCACCTTTACCCTGGTCTGGCTGTTCTTCTGCAGGTCATACATACAGGGCAGTGTAGAGCCAATACCACAGTCTGGCTCAGGCACCACCTTTACCCTGGTCTGGCTGTTCTTCTGCAGGTCATACATACAGGGCAGTGTAGAGCCAATACCACAAGTCTGGCTCAGGCACCACCTTTACCCTGGTCTGGCTGTTCTTCTGCAGGTCATACATACAGCCGCAGTGTAGAGCCAATACCACAAGTCTGGCTCAGGCACCACCTTTACCCTGGTCTGGCTGTTCTTCTGCAGGTCATACATACAGGGCAGTGTAGAGCCAATACCACAAGTCTGGCTCAGGCACCACCTTTACCCTGGTCTGGTTGTTCTTTTGCAGGTTATACATACAGGGCAGTATAGAGCCAATCTCCGAACTACCGTATCAAAATTTGGGGTCATTAGCAAATTTCCTTATTTTTTAAAGAAAAGCAGTTTTTCAGCTAACATTAAATGAATCAAATACACACTATACATTGTTAATGTGGTAAATGACTATTGTAACTGCAAACGTCTGGTTGTTAATGCAATATCTACATAAGTGTATAGAAGCCCATTTCCAACAATCATCACTCCGGTGTTCTAATGGTACATTGTGTTTGCTAACTGTGTTAGAAACCTATTGGATATTTTGAACACCCTTGAAAACACTTGTGCAAATATGATAGCACAGCTGAAAACAGTTTTGCTGATTAGAGAAGCTATAAAACTGACCTTCCTTTGAGCTAGTTGAGAATCTGGAGCATTACATTCATTGGTTCGATTAAACTCGCAAAATGGACAGAAAAAGAGAACTTTCATGTGAAACTCGACAGTCTATTCTTGTGCTGAGAGATGAAGGCTATTCCATGCAAGAAATTGCCAAGAAACTGAAGATTTTCTACAACGGTGTGCACTACTCCCTTCAGAGGAGAGTACAAACAGGCTCTAACCAGAGTAGAAAGAGAAGTGGGAGGCCCTGCTGCACAAAACTGAGCAAAAAGACAATCATTAGAGTTCTATTGAAAAAATAAAAAGCCTCACAGGTCCTCAACTGGCAGCTTCAAAATTACCTGCAAAACCCCCAGTGTAACGCTATAGTGGGGGGGGAGGGGGGGCCCCCGGGGCGGTTTTTTCAGGAAAGGGGGAAAAAAAAGCCATTTCTGAGACTGGATAATAAAGGAAAAGATTAATGGGGCTAAAAAACACAGACATTGGACGGGGAAAAGATTGGAAAAAAGTGTTATGAAACCAATCAAAAGTTTGAGGTGTTTGGTCACACAGAAAACATTTGTAGACGCAAAAACAATAAAAAAGATTGGAAGAGGGCCTGACCCACTGTAAAAGCATGGGGAGGTATGTGATGGTCGGGGTTTTGCTTTGGTTTGGTAAAGTGGGAGATTTGTACAAGTAATAGGGATTTTAAATAAGGAAGGTATCACTCCTTTTTGAACCCCACCCTACCCGGGGGCATGCTTGTTTGGGACCCAAAATTTCCCCCTGAAAAGGGGACAATGCCCCCAAACACACCCCAAATTATGCGGGAACTTTTTGGGGGAAGAAGGGAGCGGGTATTAAATCGAATGGAGGGGCCAGCGCAGTCCAGATTAAACCCCAATGGGCTGTTGTGGGAGCAGTTGACCGTATGGTCGCAAAAAGTCCCCATAAACCCCAAATTTCCCAATTTTGTGGGAGGGCTTCGGAGGCATGGAGTGAAATTTTTCCCCCAGTTACCTCAGCAAATTAATGCTAAAGGGCCAAAGGTCTGCAATGGGGAATTGCTCAAAGGGAGCATTCTTTGACAAAGCAAAACTTAAAGTAGAAAATTTTATTTAAATAAAAATCATTATTTCAAACCTTGTCAATGTCTGGACGAGTTTTCTTTCTTTTGCAATCATTTGATAAAAAAAATATCAGGGAAACACAAAATTGTCGGGTGCCCCCCAAATTTTGAGGGTTGGATTTTTATATAGGTGGTTGTTTTTTAAAACGGATAGGTTTTTTTTTGCTTAAATGTAGTCAGCCTATATAGAGGTTTTTTATTACTATGCCCAAGTGTTTTAAGAGCTTAAAAGGGTTTGTTTATCATAAAAAACATAAGCCCTTGCTGCAAGAGACAGCATGAAGGGTCAAAATCTGACCAAGCTACTAGGAAAGGGGGTGGTTGGTAACCTGGGAAAGCTTGTATAAACAAGAAGGGACGAATGCTCTAACTAGGAATGAAACAAAAACAGAACAGCAATGTATTTGGGAATAGTTTTTTTCCCTACAGGTTTAAAAACTAACAATGTGATGGGAATACCCCTTAAAGACCAAAACATGCTGCACCCCTTTAAGGGGGTTCGCTTGGTTCGGTGGAAGTCAGGACCAAAGGCTCATTGGAAATCATAGCCTAGGGCCCGGCACCTGGACTATTACACAGAAATAAACAGTATGAAAAAGAACACAGTGGAAAGAATTATTATTGTATAAACTATAAAACACATTTGAACAGCTCCTGATTTTCACTTGTAAGCGTAACTAAAAGGATGGGATGTGCCAACGGATACAGAGAATTCATAATAAAAGGTGCTTTTATCTTAAAAACCCATGCTTTTCATACTGTATTTCTGATGTGCATGCAGAAAGTTCTAAGGTTTTTCTAATAGGGATGTATTCTCACTTTGTCACTGCCTTAGATACATAACAAACATTTTATTCAGATGATGAAGGAGGAACATTTCTGTAGGTATTCCTTTATTAATGAAGCAAAAACAGAATGCCTTAAAAGTGTGGTGAAACCTCCGATTCCACCATAACTGGATTATGGTACAAGATGCATGACTAAAATTTTCTCCAGCCGATTTAATTTTGTGCTATATCAAACAGATATAACACAACATGGGGCCCATAAGCACAAATGTCTAGAGAACAGTACTGGTGTGTGTGTGTGTGTGTGTGTGTGTGTGTGATGTGTGTGTATGGATTTATATATATATCCACACCCATATACGTATACATACATTACATTACAGTCACTGCTATATTGTAGATCCAAATTTATTTGTTTACTTTTATTGATGCAACCATAATAATTACTTATGTTAGGCTGGTGGTGTTTTTGAAAGTATGCAAAACGGTCTCTTAGAATGTCGATTAAAATTGTATGATTGATGACCATATTACAGTGGACAGAATACAGTTTATTGGCCACCAGTGAATGGTGGAAGCATACAAAAATGGGCAAGCGCAAGTATCTGATCATTTTGTGTCGGCTAAATAAAAAAATTGTGCCATAGCATTAAGTGGCGGATCTTGTGGGGATACTCCACAAGGTGTAAGAATCGATTAACTTCAACTGCAATCAGGATTAGGCCATCAAGGGGCTCACAATAAATATCTAGCGTTTACCATCCTAGCCCCTCTGACCCTAATCCCAAAGAAGAAAACTATGTACCACAAATTTGCAAAAAATACAATGTCTGTGGTCGTTGCCAATTCCGTTTCTGTCTTTTTGTCTCCTTTGTGATACCAACCAGCAAGAAGAAAACCAGGGGATACCTTAGATTCTGTCACCCCTAGTTTAGCCAGTGCAAGACTTTTGCAGACTAGGGTTATGATTTAAAAGTACAATGGAACCCTCCCAACCAGTTTAAAGGGACCCTAGGATATTATTTTTTAACATTAAATGGTATGTCCTGGGACCTTGCATACTTTAAAAACCCCATTTAAGCCCCAGGCCTGAAAAGTAGCTAAATGACCAGAAACATTTTTTTAGTTTTTGCATCCTCGGCGTTTCAAAGTTGTAACTTATGTTTTTCAATGACGCAGTTGTATGAGGCTGAGTTTTATTCGAGGAAAGTTGTACTTTATGGGGGAATAGGTTTTAACTTTCACTTATAAATAATTGCAGAATTTTTAATTATTTATTTATGTATTTATTTTTTTACACCCATTTTCACATTACACACTAATATCTTCGTTAAATTAATTTATAAGGGTTATTCGGTCGTGTGGATACCTAATATGTGTAAGGATGTTTTTGTCTCTGTGTGTACAATAGCCACAATTATTTTTTTATAAAAAAAAAAATTTTAAATTCCATGGAGAACTTTTTTTTTTTTTTTTTTTTTTACACTTTGTAATGTAGTCAGCATATTCATTTATGCTGAATACATTATAAGCTGTGTCAGTCTGACACAGTGATCAGGACAGAACCAGTTCTGTTCCTTGGTCACAGGCTTGTTACACTGACAAGCCCTGCGGTGCCACTCTAGGTCCCCTAGGGCTGACTGTGCAGCCGTTCCACGGGCTCTGTAGGGGTCAACCGGATGTTCCATGATCACCCGAAAAGCAGGGGAACCACTTTGATTGCGCTGCGGTGACGATACGCCCCACATCAATGGGTTAAAAGACAAGGGCGTGCGCGGGTTTCCCCCGCTTCCAGGTGCCTTTCAGGGATGCTCTGGGATCAGGGGCTGTGAGGTACAGGCCACCGTACCCACACCGCTCGCTCGCGCGCCCGGGCGCCGCAAAAACCCAGATGTCTGCAGCGACGCCTAAAAGGAGTCGCTGTAGACAAACGACCCGCACCAGCCTCGTCAAAAATCCTTGGGTGGTCGAAAAGGGGGTTAAAAGCCCATTAGAATACAATCCACAAACACTGAAAGATAAAGGGTCAATCACGCCCCTTTTTCCTTGAACATTTTAAAAAAACCCCCTTTTATTACAAAAGGAGGGAAAACGGGACTGGGGGTTTTAAAAAAATAGAAGGGAACTACACATAAAGCACTGCAAAAAACATTTCCAGGGGTGAGTAGTCTCTTTTCCCTTTTTCTTTTTCGGGTACAATGTGTATAAATTAAATAAACCTAAAGAAATCCTCCCCTAAATTTAAAAAAGTGATTTCCAGCTTCCGCACTCTTTCTGAGTTAAAAGGCAAAAAGGACTTGTTTTATCTTTATTTTTTTCTGCTAAAAACCCTTTAATCTACTTTTTTTATTATTTTTGGGGTGACTTTTTGGTCCCAAATCCCCAATTCCCAAAATTTCCATAGTTTTATATTTTTAACATAATTGGTCATCTAGGGACCCCATTAAAATATTGTTGGTGAGGGGGCCATCCGAAAAAATAAACTTGAATTTTGGGAAGAAACATTCAAAAGGGTTGCCCCTCAAATTGTTTGGCTTCTTTTCACATTTAAGTGCAGATTAAACTGTGTGCCATTTCTTTTATGCAGAATTTGCTAAGGCACAGTGTAAAGGAAAGATGCAAATCCCAAATTGGGAAAACAACCAAAGACAACACAAAGGTTTTTACATATACCCAACCCAAAAATACATGCAAACATAACCCAACTTTGGGCCTTTTAAAAATGCTTGTATAGGTCCAAGCTTTTTGCCAGAAAAAAAAAAAAAAACAAAGTTTAAATTTGAAAATTTTGTTTTGTTCTCCTGGCGATAGCCTTTGGGTTCATATTTAAAAACGGTTGAAAGAAGACACTTTTCCAAACAATTTTTAACCAAGGGGGGGGGAAAATTGGGTAAAAGGGAGAAGAAAAGGGACATTATGCCCAGTTTTCACCACTGGGGGAATGCCCAAAAACCCACAAGGCATAAACCAATCTGCTCCATGGAGCCCCTCACCTTTGACCCCAATCCTCCCCACCAGGATCCAAAATTTTTAACAGGGCTAAGGTACGCATTAAAAATTTTTTGGGTTCCAGGTGGGAAATCTAACCCTTTTTCCTTGAAACTCTCTAAGTTCCTGCCGTGACCACTCCTCAGGCAGGCTTTTCCCACAGATTCACATTCTCACAGTGAAGAACACCTTCTCCTCTAAATTTAAATCCTTTTTTCTCTAGTCAAAGGGAATGCCCCTTGTCTTTGGGGGGGCTTCACTTAAAAAATTTTTTCCCCAAAAATTTTTTTTTGTGGGGGACCATTTAATAAAAATTTAATCATGTCCCCCCAACCCGTTTTTTTCTCAAGACCAAATAATTCAATTCAAAAAAACCCCTTTTCCTCATAACAAGACGCTCCTTTCCCCTTAAAAATTTTGGGTTCTCGTTTTTATGCACTCATTTCAAGCCCTTTAAACATCTCTTCTATAAACGGGGGCCCCAAAAATAAAGCAAATTCTAATGAGGACGCACCAATGCTTTGTACAGCGGTGAATTAAAAACCCCCTTTGCCCCCGGAGTCCTTTCCTCTTAATAAACCCCAAAATACCCTACTTGCCCTAGAGGCACAATTGACATTGCATGCGGGTTCTGTATTCCTATGATCTACAAGAAGCACGATCCTTCCAAAAAACGATTCTCCAAGTTTTTTCTCCCCCCTGGGACAAAAATTGATGCCTGTAGATTTTTTCTCCCCAATCAAAACCCCTTACATTTTTTCCAAATTGAACCCCATTTGCCAAGTATCCCCAAAGCACTCAGTGGGTCCGGGTCTGTTCAATTTATGAGCATTTTTCCATAGTTTTGAAACAAACCCTGCTTTACCTTTGTGGTCATCTGAAAAAAAATCAAACCAAGCAATCGACCCCCTTCCACTAAAACCTTAAAATAAATAAAATTAAATAAGAAAAGGCCCCAATTTACGGGCCCCTCGGCACACCTCTCACAAACCGGGGACCCCCAAAAGGAGAGTAAAATTTCCCCACCCCTCTCGGGGAAAATTCCAGCAGCCATTTTTTTAAACCAAATTACACACTTTTTTTCTCTAACCCAATAAAATTCTAATTTCCCCAACAAACGCTTATGGGAAACAGTGCCCAATTTTGCCTTTTTCAAAATCTAAAACAAAAATTTCCACAGCCCCCGCAAATCCAACTTCTTCTCCCCCCAAACCTCAAAAAACAATAAAATTTTGGGTTTTGACAGCTTCTGCCTTAGTAAACCCTTTTCGGCAATCACAAAAAAAATTTTTTTTTCGTCAAAAACCCGAAATATATCCCTTATACCCCTCAAACATTTTTTTCCCACAACAATTTTAAATTTAAACCGGTCAAAAAATTAAACCGGGGAAAATTTTGGAACCTTTTTTTGAAGAGGGGAAAATACTTTTCCTTTAGCGCCAGACCCCGGGGGTACTAAACCATCACCGGGGAATTTCTCAAAAATATCATGTAGGGGAAAACAGAGATAACCGAGCTGAGCTTTTTAAAAAAATTTTGGGTGAACCCCAACCCGGGCCCCTGGAGCCTTGTTCAAAAATTCATTTTTTTTAATTTGGCTTTGACTTTTTTCTACACTGACCAATTTAATTAAAAAGCAATAAATTTTTAAACCCAAAACCCCAAACCCCTACTTCTGCACTTGCCCACCCCCTTAAACCCCCCCCTACAATTTATTGATAGTAATATACTACTGAAAAAACCCTATTTAGTTCCCTCCCTTTTCCCTTTTGGTCACCACCCCCCCCATCACGGTTTTTTAAAAGGTCCTACCTTGCTCTGCCCTTTTGGTTTTTTTGGGCATTTAATTTGTAAAAAAATTTTCTTGGGGTTAGTTTTTTGGGGGCCCTTTGGGCCCCACCTGCCTTTAAATTTTAAAATTTTTCGCTGTTTTTAAATCACTTTTTACATATTTTTTTAAAGGGCTCTCTATAATTTTCAAAACTGAACCGCCCCCTCTATTTATTTTTTTTAAATCCCCTTTTTTTTTTTGGGTTTATTGGGCCCCCTTAACAGAAAAGGGAAAAGCCCTGTTTGGGTTTTTGTTTTAGTCGCCTATACTTGTTAAACCCCCAGGAAAAATATTTTGCAAAAAATTTCCCCCCAAATATATTTAAAACTTCCCCCCCTTGGGTTTTATATTTTTTAAAAATTTCCAATAGCTGCTCCCAGTCTAGGGCCTGTATTGCAAACCCTCAATAAGGAAAAATTTGGGCCCCTTTTAAAATTTAAAAAATTTTTTCCCCCCCTCGGGTCTGTTTTTCCCCTTTTTCCAGTTTACCTAAAATAATTATATTTTGGTCACTGTTTCCCAAAAATTTCGAAACCGTGAAACCCCTCCGACTAGTTCTGCTTTTGTTTTGAAATTGGGCCAATCCAACAGAGCAACAAATTTTATGGTTCCCCAAAAACTGCCCCATAAAATTATCCTCTAACAATTGAGGAACTTCCCCTTTCCCTTTTTTTTTGATCAGAACCGTGACCCCATTTAATTCCCGGGAAGGGTTTTTCACCCTTTTTTATCACTGTACCCGCCTGTGCTCCCACCCCCCATTTTATTAAGCATCTGTTCTTCTATCTCCTCATTTAAGGGTTCCCGGGGGCCCAAAAGAAAAACACCAAAAAAAAAATTTTCTGCATTAAATTTCCACCCTTTATTTCTAACCCCCAATGTTTTTTTACAAATTAGCTACCGCCCCGATACCTCTTTCCCCATTTTCCTTTTATATTTCTCCTTTCATACAGACCCCACTCCTCCTTTCCCCCCCTGTTCGCTCTGTCTTTCCCCAAATAAGTTAAAACCCTGAAGGTTGACTGCCCCAAACATGGGGTGGTTTTCCACCATGTTTCAGCAAAACCCACCACAAACAATCAGCTTTCCCTACAACTAGCGCCTCAAGTTCCCCCCTTTTTTTGGGTTTTTAAGACTTCTAGCATTGGGGAATAACCCTTTTAAATTCCCTTTCCATTTTTACACTTTCCTCAGCGGTTTAAGGGTTGTATCTAAAATTTCCCTTAGACTGCATGGGATCCCAAAATTAAACCCCTTCAGTAACCGCATGGGGTTAAAAGTTACCTTTTTCCCGTAACAGCATTGGGGTTAAAATTTTCCCGTTTTAGTAACAGCTATGATTTAAAAATTTAAACCCGTTCAGTAGACCCGCATTGGGGTTAAACGTTACCTGTTCATTTGACAGCATTGGGTTAAAAACAAAACCTTCTCCTTCCCGGGAGATGGCATGGGGGTTAACATTTTCCCCTTCAGAAGAAGGCATGGGAAATTTTAAAACCCTATACCTTTTTTGGGGGCGCAAGTGAATTTTTATTTCACCAATTAAATAGATGGGATGAGATTACATAGATTTTTGTGGTTTCCAAAAATTTTTAATGTTTGGTTTTCAACACATGGATCTCATTATCCACTGGTTTTAAAACCCCCCCCCCCCCCCATTCCACTTCTCCCCCCTCCAATATAAATCCCCCCACTCTCTAACCTATCTACCCCCTTTTATTTTTTATATTTTCCTCCCCTTTCCCCATCCCTAGTTTAAATACTTTCCCCACCCCTTCCCAGAATTCTTTCCCCCACACAGCAACCCCCCTTTCCCTTCCGGTCAAATTTTTCTGTTAAAAAAAAGAGAACCCCTTTTAAAAAATTTCCCCCCGGGGGCTCTGAAACCCAAACCCCCCTTCCTAACACCCAAAACTTTCCCGCCCCCTTCCTGCTTTTCTTTCCTGATGCCAGGGACGCGGCATTTTTCCGGAGAAAACCAACCTTGGGGGGTCCTTCCCTTTTACTTTGAGCCAGGGGGGGGGTTTTTTTTTAAAAATTTTTCTTTAGGATCCACCCCCCTATCGGTATTTGGTCCTTGGTTCCAACATGGGCCACAACACTGGGCATCGCCAGCCCCGCCCATTTAAATTTTTTTAAACCCCGTCCACCACAAACCGAACCCTGGCACCAGGGGGACACAAAACCCTTTTTTGAGGGGGTCCGGCCAAATTATTTTTTAAAACCCTTTCCCCCTTTAAAAAACCCCTACAACACTAACTTCTTTTTTTTACCTGCATTTCCCCTCCCCCTCCCCAACAAAGATGGGGCGGCCTTTTTTTCCGGCTGCTAGGAAGAGCATGTCCCCTAGGGGTGCCCTTTCCGAGACTGATTCCCCCGCATTATCACCCAACTTGGCAATTTTTTCTAGGGAACTCAGGGGGAAAGTTGGGCCTTTCCCTTTTTGGGAAACCCCCAGAACCCCCCTGTCTACATTAACCAACTACACTGCTCCCTTTTCTGATCCGTAACCCCCAAACCCCAAAAATTTAGCCCACTTTTTGCTTCAAGATTTCAAACTCTTTTCTTTTATTGTCCCAAACGCCCTCAGTTCCCATTTTTCTCCTCTAGGGCTAAAATGCAAACTCCAGAGTAACAACATGCTCACATTTTGCCCAGCGTATTCACCCTGGGGCCCTTGCTCCAGTAGTGCATACAAATGGCAAAATTGTGCACTCTTAAGTTTTCCAGTGGGAAACGCCCATTACCTGTCTCGCAAGGGGTTGTTTGGATTTTAGGTGACAAATTTTTTTTTTTGAAAACCAGATCCTGGTTTCCCTTTTCCATACATAAACCGGCTACTTTTCCTTCCTTACCCACATTGCCCCAAAAAGCCTGTTTTTGAGTCCCTGAGGGCCAAAACAAAAAACCGATAGATGGGTTTTCCCACCAGTTATTTTTCTGAACCAAAAAAAAAACTTTCCTAAAAAAAAAAAAATTTCCCGCAAAGAAACAGGGGTTCGTTCAAAAAAGGACCAGTTGTCCAGGTCATGAGCCAGCCTAATATACCAATCTCACCCCCTTAAACCCAAATTTTTATTTTTGGCATGAAAATTTTTCGCTGTTTTTTTGGAATACTTTCCCAAAAAAGAATGATTTTTCCCGGTGAAACTGGAAGCCCCAAACACTGGAAAAGAAATCACTAACCCAATTTTCAGATAATTTTGGGTATATTTTTATGGAGGGCCCAAAAGCCCCACCAAAAATCTTAGTCCCTGGTTACTCCCACACTTCTTAGTAGCTTAATTTTTTTTTGATTTAAAAGTTTAGGCCGGTTTGGGGTTTTACCTACTGGTTAAATTTTATGAAAAAAAAGAAAAAAATTCAATTCAAGCCCCCATTACTTTTTTTCATTATTATTGATCTTACATATCCCTGCTATTTCAGCAGACTGTCTGTAACTGGGCTTGTCCTTGTTCATAGTCTATCACCAAAATTTGCTCTCTCTCCATTACTTTACATGTTTCACATCAATCCAGCTAAGCTACTAGAAGCAACATTAGAGTGTACTATACCTAAGCAGTCAAACTGCTCGTATATAATAAGCTTTGCTCACATACTTTTATATACTAGCGCAGTAGGCCCCAGTCTAGGTCATTGACCATAGCTCACACAGGTTACTGTAATGGACTAAAACATGGCGTCAATTTAACAGCACATCATTTTGACCTGGGAAACAAGTATCTCATAGAAGTCTATGGAGAAGGGGCTCCATCATTACTATGACGCATCTCTTATGTCTTTCACACTTCTGTGTTTTTTACGATCTTCTTGGTGCTTTACTGTGTTTTTTTTTTTCCACATATGGCAACGGCAACTAGAGACCGTTGTGTGTGCTACATTTAAAAAAAAAAATTTTTTTTTTTTTTAAGTTAACTTTATTAACATGACCCCCCTACAGAACAAAAGTTATACATTAAACACACACAGTGAAGGTTTTTGCTGGGAATAACCAAACCAAAACCTCCCAAGTGTCCCCATTTTGGAGGGACACCCTATTTTTAACTTCTCCCCCTGTTTCCCCCTTAGCTCTATAAATGTCCCTGTTTTTCATTTGGAAATAGATTTACATCATAAACTATCTTGCTTTAGAAAAGTATCTGATTGCTTTTCCCAGCTATATATTTCATAACTTAATATTTATCAAATGGATAATGCAATCCTGAAATTTCTAAAATCCAATGATTTTTATGATATTTTAATAAAAAACACTCAAGCATATAGTTATGCATTACAAAAAACTGATCTTTTATACATTGAACCATAAGTGTCCTGCTTTGTCTGTCCAAAACAATTGGGATGTAAATGTGTGGGCGCGGTTAGAGGCATGTCCTGGTGTGTTCATTTGTTTGGGTGTGGTCTGAGGCGTGGGCTTGGGGTGGGGTAATTTGTTTGTATGTGTTTCAGGCGTGGGCCTGATGGTCCCTCTTTGCACTCTCTAAAAGTTGGGAGATGCCATAGTAATAATTATTTCCCCATTAAACCTATCCATTTACCCCGTATAGGTCATATAACCCCTGCTGCAACTAAATCCCGGGGGTCATCAAATGCTATTTTTAGTAATCATTAAACCCCCCAGGGATCTTTAACGGGACTAGGGTATACAATTCTTTTAATAAATGGAAGAAACCCTTTACCAAAACTTCATGAGGAAAGTTTTTAAAAAAATTGTATAAAAATGGGGGGGGGAAGGGGGTATACGATACCGCAGGGGGGGGCAGAAAAGATATAATCGATGCATCAAATTTTTCCTTCAGGGGATGTTTTGGTTTTTGTTTTCTGTATTTACAACTTTTAAAAAATGAAAAAAAGTGAGTTTTAACCCATTATCCACACAGGAAGTTATCATCAATTTTTTTTGCCACATTTGCAGTTTTCCAAAAAATAATAGGCCGTAGCACACCAATTTTACAGCACAGAATTAGCTATACCTTTTAATTTCATTGGACTTTTTTTACAGATCAAGCAGATAACAAAATTAATATCGGGTTAAAGCGAACTTGGCTACAATGGGGAGGAGGGCAGATACACCTGATGGGGGTTACAGGTAAAGTATATACACAGAGGTGAGGGTACAGATATACCTGATGGGGGTAGATCAGCTATAAAAGCAGACTGCCATCATGCATGTCCCTGTTTCAGGTACATATACAAATTACCTCACTTTTTGGGTTTGGCTGGTCTGACCCAACAAGCAATATTAGGTATTTGATGTATATACAGATATTACAAAGACAGGAGATGTCTGTTGATGGGTGTTCCAGAAAAAGCGACACAGAAACATTGTCAGATTGGGGTGCCCTGGGTTGACACTTTGGTGCTCACTAGTAGAGTTGGCATATGACTCATGCACTCTTTCTCTGCCTCTCTTGCTGAAAAGCCAGTCAAGCCCATGGGCCTATCATTATGGTCCCTCATTCCACGTTACAAGTGTCTGACACTGGTTCTCCTGGAAGCCAACACCAAATGTGCCACCTGTGGAGGATCATCTTCTTGGGGTAATTCCGCAGCAGAGTGCAGTAGCTTCAGCTACGTGCGAAAGTATGGTGTTTCATCCGGGTACAGTTTGCTGGGTGGTGCCGTGGCAGCGGGGTTATTGTAGGTTATAGGCAGCTTTTGAGGCTGGTGATCGTGGAGGAGA
Organism: Phyllomedusa bahiana; assembly: GCA_025379985.1. Lineage (NCBI taxonomy): Eukaryota > Metazoa > Chordata > Amphibia > Anura > Hylidae > Phyllomedusa > Phyllomedusa bahiana. Next base: position 40,794 of record JAODAL010031354.1, read on the forward strand.
GTCTGATGTGTTGGAGTAGTGAGTTCCAGGGAATGGGGGAAACAAGGGAGAAATCTTGGAGACACGTGTGTGTGAAGAGCTGGTAAGAGGAGATCAGAGAAGGTGGTCTTGTGAGGAGCAGAGACTGCATGAGGGAAGGTATCTAGAGATTAAGGCAGAGATATATGGAGGCGAGAGGTTATGTAGAGCCTTGTAGGTCGAATGTAACCCGAATTTACAGCGCTCTGGAACCAAGGGCGCTCAAAAATAAATAATAACAGGTCATATGTTAGTAATTTGAACTGGATTTCTTGGGTAAAGGGAAGCCAGTGTAGGGATTGGCAGAGAAGTAGCGAGGAGAAAGGTGGAACCGACGGGCAGCAGAGCTGAAGATGGTTTGGAGTGGAGTAAGAGTGCTAGATGTGAGGCCAAGGCAGCTGACTTGTGGGAGCGGTGAGAGAGTAGAGCCGTTGACTGTTATAGAGAGATCTGGTGGAGGAATAGAGTGGGACGATGAAAAGAAGATTAATTCAGCTTTCTCCACATTTAATTTTAGGAGACTGGAAGAGAAGGAGGATATGGATGAAAAACAGTCTAGGATCTGGGAGAGCAGAGAGGTAACATCTGGGCCAGATAAGTAAAGTTGGGCGTCATCACCAGACAGGTGATATTGAAAGCCATGTGATGTTATGAGCTGGCCCAGGCCAAGAGTGTAGATAGAGAAGAGTAGTGGACCTAGGACTGACTCTTGGGGGATACCAACAGAGAGTGGATAAGAGGAGGAGGTGGTGCGAGTATGAGAGACGCTGAATGTCCGATCAGTGAGGTATGAGGAGATCCAATAAAGGGCCAAGTCCATTATGCCAAGGGATGGGAGGATTTGTAGCAGGAGTGAATGGTCAACAGTATCAAGTCTAAGAGGAGAAGGACAGAGTAGTGGTGTGAGGCTTCAGCAGTTACAAGGTCATTGGTGACTCTCGGCAGTTTCAGTAGAGTGGTGGGATCCCAAATCAGATTGCAGTGTGTCAATAAATGAGTTGGAGGTAATGAGAGGGCTGGGATGATAAGAGCACTAAGGTCTGAGGTGAGGTGGGATGCCAGTGGGTCAAGATTACATGTAGTGAGGTTGGATTTGGAAAGTAGAGAAGAGAGCTTGTCATGAGTAACAGTGGAGAAGCAGATTAAGGGGGAATATTATTGTACTGGTGAAGAGGTGGGCAGTGGAGACCGTGCTGATATAGTGGTGGGGACAGTGGGGTGAAGCCGTCTGATTAGGTTGCTCTTGTGTAGGAAGTGAGTGGCAAAATCATCTGCTGAGAGGAGAGATTGGGAGGAGGTGCTGCTGGACAGAGGAGAGAAGTGAAGGTGTTGAATAGTTGTCTGGGGTTGTGAGACAGTGAGGATATGACAGTGGTAAAGTAATCTTGTTTGGCAGTGGTGAGTGCAGACTTAAACGTGTGGAGTGACTGTTTGTATGAGGGTCGGTCTGCCGGGGGGTGGGAGGGGTTCTTCCAGTGACGTTCAGCAATTCTGGAAGCTTGCCTCAGCTGTTTAGTTGAATCTTTGTGCCAGGGTTGTCTGTTGATTTTGAGGGTTCTGTTGTGCATGAGAGGGGCGACTGAATCAAGAGTGGAGGCGATTGCATTGTTGAATAAAGTGTAGTACAAAGCTTTCATTTTGTTTAATGGCCAGAATTCAATATAGCAAATGTAAAATCATATGGGCCATTGAAAAGGGGAAAACACTTTCTTAGCACTGTATAGATGAACAAAGAGATCCAGGTGTATTGCTTTACAGCTTTTTTACGGGCTGGCTCTGGAGACCTGGATTTTTTAGGAACTATGCTTAAGTGACCACAGTTTGGATGGAAACAAACATTACACTGTAGATGATAATTGGACTATATAACCCTACAGAACATCTGCAATAAATGGAGTAGATTTACAAAATTGCAGTAATAAATGTTAACTGCAGTAAGCATAAACAAGATAATTAACTGATGGATTCAGGATGGTTTATAATGGCTGAGAAATGGAAATGCTCTTTATTAAAGTACCTGACATTCTAAAGTACAGACAAAATAGCATTAAAAAAGAAAAAAAAAAAAAACCTTTTTTCTCTCATGAACATAGTAACTGAGAAATTAAAGAAAATAGTCAACTAAAAGCAATGTGACTGATAAAAAAAAAAAAAAAAAGACAAAATAGTTATGTACTGGTTCATACAGACACTATATTGAATTGTTTTTGTGCATTTATTTTTACGCAACTTGCATAGAGGAGATAAACACATTTGAATGCACTGTATTAAAAGGAGTTTTACCAGTACGTAAAACTGATTTGGGGAGTATGCTAATGTGTAACCAAAAAAAAAAAAGTTTTAAATAGTTATCCCTTAATGGTATTAAGAAAAGTGTAGAAAAAATACATACAAATATTTAATACAAAAATGATTGTGCAGACATTACACAAAGAAAAACTACACATATCCGGTACCAATACAACTGTAATAACCTATAGAAGTAATCTAACATGTTAGTGTGAAATTTGAATGGTATAAAAAAAAAAAAATCCACAAATCCAGAAAAACATTTTATGTTCACAATGTAAAAAAAAAAAGAAAAAACATTTGCAAAAAAAAAAATAGTAGTGACAACTGTCATGGTTGGTGATTAATAAGGTCTTTTCAGGCCTCGTGCTTAAGAGGTTAAGAAGGCACCATCACCCAAAGGTCCATGCAAGTATTGGCCCTGCTGAAGATAAGAATTTAAGAAAGGAAAAACTAATTACTTTGTCAAAATGAGTGCAGCAGCAAAATTTCCATCAATTAAAGGATGATCTACAAACTTTGCTGTATATAGGGGTCTTCCCAATACAGGACATATTCCCACACAGTCAAATCTTTTGGGAGTAGTTTTAAAAAGGACAGAAAAATAAATTTCTCATCACGATTTTGAGGCATAAGGAGGCTCACTGTGACCATCAACCATGTAAATATGGGACTGGCCATGCTGGGGGCCTTTTCTGGCAAACCTACTGATATCACCGTCTTTGCACTTTAGAGGATATTACCATGCTATAACACTAGAACCACTTTAACCATTTAGGGAAATCATACCCTAAGTTACCATTTACTTGAAATTAGGGGTTCTGCCAAAGACGGCAGCAACACGAGCGGTCTCTTTTACAGGGATTGGCAAATGGATATTAGCCTTCTTACAGCCACTTGGCATGGGGCAGATATAGCAACAAATATAGAATATAGCATGTCTTACCTACTCTACACCAAGCTTCTATAGAGGTTCAAACTTTTATTTTCTGTTGTTTTAAAATCAGTGTCATTGGGCATCCATAAACATATTTCACACATCTAGGAGGCTCTAAAATTTTAGGTTAAAATGGTTTCTCAGCGAGACTACGGCTGTACTGGTTTTATAACCAACATTAAACCTGGAATCACATACGCAGGCTGAAAGGCAGCATATAATGGAAGACTGATACTTCTCTCCTTTTTGTATTCTATCCAATGTTTGTTCAGAAAAAAACTGCATGTGTGATCCCAGCCCTAAGCACTTCGTACAATTTCGGAGTTTTTGTCTCATTAGAAATAAACCTAAATATTGTACTAAGACAGTTAAATAATAGGGAAAAATCTGGGATTGAGGTACTATAAAGCCGTGTTCAAACGGCTTATTCCCGACGGATTTGTGAGCCGTATTGAGCTCACAAATCCGCCGTGAATAAGGGACGGGACGGGGGCGGGGCCGGAGCGCAGCGGGGGCGCCGCTCCTGGCCCCATAGACAATGCATTGTTTACGGCGCGTACGCGCCGTAAATAATGTGCATGTCACTTTCTCCCCCCGCGGCGGATTCGCCGAGCGGGGAGGAGCGACGGAATCCACTGTTCTCTATGAGAGCAGTGGATTTCCGTAATGACAGGGACGGATTGGCGCCGTACTGCAGCGCAAATCCGCGCGGAGTACGGCGCCAATCCGTGCCCAAATAAGCCGTGTGAACGAGGCCTAAAGATGAGCTAAAGAAACAGACCAAATGAAAGCAGTTATGTTTTCTAGTTCATGTTCAAGTAGGAAAGTACCCTGTTTCCCTGAAAATAAGACAGTGTCTTATATTAATTTTTGCTCCTAAAGACGAGCTAAGATTTATTTTTAGGGGATGTTTTTTTTCTATGAACAATAATTCACATTTATTGTTGAACAAAACATCAACATGTATTAATATATTGTATTGATTTCATCACAAACTTCAGCATGAGCAGGCAAACTCTGAATTTCATAACTAAAAATGCACTATGTCTTATTTTCGGGGAAACAGGGTAGGGACTTTTGTACTACAGTATTTTTGTAAGGAAAGCCTTAAAGTGGTTGTCTCACTACAAAGATTAGCTTTCAAGATGAATAGCAGGGCCATAATTGGCAATATAACACCTGCTATCACAAAATTAAAATTTTTTCTTTCTGGTTTGGATCCAGCAGCTCCATAAACAAGAACTGCATCATCATTATAATACAGGTAGATGGTAGATCTGGTCCACCACGAGCGAGGACTATAACCATGCCAGGGAGCAGAGTCTAAAGAGCCCCAGGTATTCACTACAGTCCACCGCTTGGACTTGACTGTGGGGGACTCCCAGGTCTCTTCCCTGGATATGGCCGCTCGTGGTGACAGCCGAAGTGCTAACGTGATACAAAAGGAGTAGGCAAAGGCGCTGTCAGGTCACAAGCAAGAAGGTCACGGCAGGTAGAGAGTAGTCAGAGGTAAGTAAGCAGCAGGTCAGAACCCGGAAAGGCAACACATGGCACAGACTAATGCAGGAACACCAATAACTGTTAGAAAGAAGAGTTTGAGGTGTCTTGATAAAGCCCAATGCGAATCACTAGAAATACAATCCCAAGAAAGCTGTGTGGTGCACGCTGGCCATTTAAATCTGAGAAGACCAGCGCATGCGCACAAGAGGAAATAGAGTGCAGATAGCAGAACCCAATGTTTTTGCAGAAAGGAGAACATGGGAACAGGTGTGAGAGGAAAGAAAGATGAGGCCGGTCTGGGGATCGGGAGCATGGGCGCATTCATGGCCCAGTGCACAGACTGTGGCACCAGTTATGACAATTACCCTTCTGTACTTTACTGGCTGTCACCTAAAAGATAACCCACAGAACTGTAGTGCCAGACTGTATAATGGGGAATTACTACCCACCTCTTGGTCACTTGACTCTTGCTGTGGATCATACTTGAAAGCGGCTTAAGATTTTCATTAAGCTGTCTGGCTCCTCGCTCCGCTCGCTCGACGAGGACCTTCTTGGCTCCTCGCTCCGCTCGCTCGACGAGGACCTTCTTGGCTGCTCGCTCCACGAGGACCTTCTTGGCTCCTCGCTCCGCTCGCTCGACAAGGACCTTCGGGGCTCCTCGCTCCGCTCGCTCGACGAGGACCTTCTTGGCCCTCGCTCCACGAGGACCTTCTTGGCTCCTCGCTCCGCTCGCTCGACGAGGACCTTCTTGGCTGCGCGCTCCGCTCTATCGACGAGGACCTTCTTGGCTCCTCGCTCCGCTCAATCGACGAGGTCCTTCTTGGCTCCTCGCTCCGCTCCATCGACGAGGACCTTCTTGGCTCCTCGCTCCGCTCAATCACAAAAACCTTCTTGGCTCCTCGCTTCAATCGACCAGAACCTTCTTGCATTGTCAAATTGGGTTCCTTGTTTTCACCTTAAACTAACATTTTTGCCTGCCAAAGTCTTCCTCAACGGACAACAAATAAGGTTTGGGGGTCATCCATCCAGCTTTTTCATGAAAGAAACTTTTATGGCCAGGCGGAGGTTAAAGGAGGCTTAGTGCTGTCAAGATGGTTCATTACCTTGTGTTTCTTGCCACTTGCCAGGGACTGAACTTTTGTCATTTTCCACACAAAAGGTTCATATGGTGAGAAAGCCCCTTTGGGAATTTTTTTTTTTTTTTTTAAGCACATGAAAAACAACAATGGAAGATTCGACTACTTAGCCTGATCTGAGCGGATTACTTGTGCCCTTGTAACCCACAAATATTCAGTTTTTTTTTTTTGTTTCAAAAGTACAACCCAATTTTGACCTATTCTGAGAAAAAAACAAATTTAAAAAATACTAAAACCCCCCTAAATAAGCCGATTATTTGGGAGGGTCTTTTATGAGGCTAGGTAAATTTGCATCTTTTTTGTTATTTACAAACAGCAGGCAACGACCAATATTTGAACGTAGCTGTAAAATTTGGGTAAAAAAATTAGTTTTTTGCATTTGAAAAAGATAAGTGAGGCTATGCACCTAAAATGCAAAAAATTCTGTGTTGCAAGGTTTTATCCTTTCCTTTCACGTGTCTTTGAAACGGTCTTAACGACCTTTATCAGGAATTTTCGTTAAAAAGGGCTTTATTTTTTTTATCTTCCTTTTAAAACTTGTGTTTTTCCTCAACCTAACCCAGAGGGATATTCAAATTAAAAATGCTTGAGGGGATGCAAAGGGGGGGGGGGGGTTTTAAGGGTGAGTGGGAGGGGGGGGCAGGTGGAAGTTATGCATTTTTTTGTCTTTTGGGGAATTTTTTTTTCCCCCAAAAAAGACACACCCAAAAGAAAACCCCAGGCATTTTTTTTTAAAAAATTTAGAGTTTGGCTCTTATCGAGTTGTGATAAAACCTACAGTATAAAAAAAGTTGATGTTTTTTTTCAAAAAATAAATAGATTTTTGTTCAAAAAAAAAAAAAAAATCCCCCAAAAATAATCTTAGCTCGTATTTAGGGCAAAAATTTTAAAATAAAATTTTTAATTTCGGGGAAACAGGGTATAACCAAATTTTCAGTAAGTTTCCCTATCAATATCTAAAACAGAAATTCTAAAAGTATATTGCAACAGCAATACATTCTCATTATTTGTAAAGGCTATCCCCTTTTCAATGTTGAATGGCATAACAAAAAAAATTTTAAAATTTTTTTCAGTAAAGGTATGTTCACCGGCTATTTCGGGGCGTACGTACGCGCACAAAACGCCGGGTTTTTGGAGGACACGCTGTTTGAGTTAGTCTTTCCAAAGACGGGGGTTCTGGGCCCGGGGGCACCATAGACATTTTTGTTAGCGGCCGATTTGCCCCAAGAATTGACATGTCACTATCTCGCTGCGCTGGGGCGACACATTTTGCATAATTCCCAGAGAGTATGGATTACCGAATTGCAGCGTGATTTCGCCTGTATAAGCCAATACCACAAAAAGCGTCCAAAATAAGCGGTGAACATTTTCCCTTTAAAAAATTTCTTTGGTTCGAAAACACCCCCAAATGGCACGCAGGGGAGTAGAAAATCCACGTGGGGACCTGGGCGCTTTTCAGGGGGAAAGGAAGGGAAAAAAAAAAAAAAAAAGAAGAAAAGGCCAAAACAAGATTGAGAGCGGAAGGTTCATGCGTAGTACAGTACTTGGGGTGGGGCCTCAAGAATTAAATCCATGGTGGGCCCCCGGGACCCCAGTTCGCCCGGTTAGGAATATTCTAAAAAATGGAGGAAAACGCAGAAACCAAAAAAGGAAGGGCCGGGGGCCCACGCAGCAGGGGTAGGCCCGCATGACCCCGCAACCAAACGTGCGGGTCATGGTGTATGTGAGTGAGCCAAAGGGGGGGGGGCGGGAAGCAAAGTGTTTTGCAAATCGCAGTGTGTGGCGGGACGCCAAAGAGTGCCACCCCGCCTGCCCGTTTAGTGGGGGTTTTGTTGGGGGGAGTGGTGTTGGTGGTTTTTTTTTTTTTTTGGGTATGGTGGCAGGTCGGCCAATAGGGG
>JAODAL010031355.1:0-48571 GCA_025379985.1 Phyllomedusa bahiana
TAGGGAACCTTTGCACATTTAAAAAAAAAAAAACTTCCAGGTACTCAGGAACATGAAAATTCCACACCCAGCATAACAAACCTCTTAAACAGCTGCCTTTGGAACAAACTTATAATAATTCACATCGAAAAGGGCATATATGTGGAAACATTGCAATTTTCACTCGGACATAACTCTGCAATTTTTTTGTTTAAAAAAAATCACCTTGGATTTAAAAAACACACTTCACCTAACAAAAAATAAAGGCTGTAATTTGAAAATTACCAGAATGAGGTCGTTTCTTGGGGGTTCCAAATATATTTGTACTTCAGAAGTTCGGTTAATGCAACCTGGCACATAAAAACCATTACAGCAAAACCCATGCAAGTAAGCCCAAGGTATTGTTTGCCTTCCAAGCCCTGACTTATATCCCTCAGAAATATTGTTGCCACATGTGGAGTATTTCTATACCAAGGATAACCAGCCTAACAAAGTGTGGGGCAGATATCTTTGGTGGCACAAGTTTTACACAATATATTTGGCATATCAGTAAAAATTCTGGTTATTTTCAAAATGTGGTCACTTCTCAAGGGTTTCAGCTACTGTGGCACTTTCAGGGTCTGCATTTTCAAGATGATGCTCCAAAACCAATTTAGAGAATTTTTCACCCTGAAAATCAAAGGATGCTCCTCCCTTTCTGAATATTTCTATGTGTCCAGAACCTAAATAATAAACTTATTAACCCTCAGCTTAATAAGTTTTGGTTCTCTCTCCTCTCCAAATTATCAGAAAATATTCCCGTCTCAGTTATTTCCTGTCTTTACATATTCTTTGAAACCTGATCTCAAAGTGTTACAGCAGACCTTCTGGAGAGCAGATCTGACCTTTGTGGCTTCTCAGGCTCAAAGCGCCTTGCCTTGTAACTGTGTTTCTTCTGCTGAACATGTAACCTCTGCAGCTGACTGAGTAATCAAGTAGCATCGAAATGTATTACCATTACATTTTTAGTCCTAATTTTAATATTTGGTAATAGGTCATGAAAACTGGAGGCTATGTTACAGTAGTTGAGAAATTTAGTACTTTTTGTTTTAATATGTTTATGGTTATTACATTTTTTTTAGCATCTGATTTTGTGTACTCTCTTTTAATACATCCTTATGATGGTCACTGATTACTTTTGAGTCCTGAAATCAAGATAAATATTATAGGTGGTTTTCTAACCTGTGCCTGTCAGGCACACAGCGCCTGAACTCAGGAGTAGTGTTGAGCGAAAGTTGAAATCGGCACAGTTTTTATGTTGATCGGATTTTTTAGATCACGCGATAATTTAGGTTAAAATCTGTGCATCATCTATTAATATCGCGCCATTTTCGGCGCTTCCTGTAATTTTGGCGGCCAGCAAATCAGCTTACAGAATAGAGCAGGTGAGAAAGTGTGTGCGACGTCATGACTGGGATGTGTATGTTTGCGATTGGCTGGAAAAATCACATGACCTCGTTTTACATAGAACACCCTTCCTGTTCATTTATCAGTGTCTGTCAGCGTGTCATAGCAGTAGGACGTGCGGCTTTTGCCTGTGTCCAAACAGCTCAGCGAAATTATTCTATTCTTCACAAGAAAACTCTTTCTGTTAGCTGTGATCCTTACAACTTGGTTAGATCAGAGATTTTGAAGATTTATTAGTTAGGTAGAGAATTTTAAAGGAGCATCTACCGCTGTAAAGTCACGAGTGGGAGCGGGGGTGGGGGGGGTCCCGTGGGCGAACACAGACAAGCTCTTTAAAGAATACTGGATATACACTCACCGGCCACTTTATTAGGTACACCATGCTAGTAACGGGATGGACCCCCTTTTGCCTTCAGAACTGCCTCAATTCTTCGTGGCATAGTTTCCACAAGGTGTTGCAACGATGCTCAATTGGTACCAAGGGGCCAAAGAGTGCCAAGAAAATTTTCCCCCACACCATGACACCACCACCACCAGCCTGAACCGTTGATAACAAGGCGGGATGGATCCATGCTTTCATGTTGTTGACGCCAAATTCTGACCCTACCATCCGAATGTCGCAGCAGAAATCGAGACTCATCAGACCAGGCAACGTTTTTCCAATCTTCTACTGTCCATTTCGATGAGCTTTTGGGCAAATTGGAGCCTCAGTTTCCTGTTCTTAGCTGAAAGGAGTGGCACCCGATGTGGTCTTTGCTGCTGTAGCCCATCTGCCTCAAAGTTCGCCGTACTGTGCGTTCAGAGATTTCTCTTCTGCCTACCTTGGTTGTAAGGGGTGGCAATTTGAGTCACTGTTCCCTTTCTATCAGCTCAAACCCAGTCTGCCCTTTTCCTTTGACCTCGGGCATCAACAAGGATTTCCGCCCACAGGACGCCCTCACTGGATGTTTTTTTTTTTTGGACCATTCTCTGAAAACCCCCTAAGATGGTTGTCGTGAAAATCCCAGGAGATCAGCGGGTTTCTTAAATACTGACCAGCCCTCGGCACCAACAACCATGCCACGTTAAAAGGCACTCAAATCACTTTCTTCCCCAACATGCCGGGTTTGAACTGCAGGAGATTGTCTTGCCCCATGTCTACTGCCAAATGCACTGAGTTGCCCCTGTGATTGGCTGATTAGAAATTAAGTGTTAACGAGATTTGGGACGGTGTCCAAATAAAGTGGCCGGGATTTTTGTTGACCAAGACTTAGTGTAGACATTGCACTGCAATAGCTTTATTTTAAACGGGTTTTTTATTGAAAATTTCCGGATTTGGGCAGTGAATTATATTAGGATAACATCTTTTTAGGTGCAAAAACCCACTTTTATTACATATAAAAATTTGATAGGTGTTTCTTTTTAAAAATTTGCCCATTCCAGCTTTGTTGATATAGCACCTTTGCTTTAAATTAAAACCCAGCAATTTTGTAGTCAGCACGGGGTTGATGGGTGCCAAAAATCCCTTTATTATCCAAAATAAATTTCAGATACGTTTTTTTTTCATTTTGCCGCGGGCCAATTTGTTGATAGATTTTACTTTGCAGTTAATTTGAATCAGAATTTTGTATCACCCAGGTGAATTGAAAGGTGCCAAAAAATATCTTTTCTACCCCAAATACTTTTTCAGATATGTTTTTTTTCACTTTGCCGCGGGCCAGCTTTTTTGATAGATCTACTTTGCAGTTAAATTTAAATCCAGCAATTGTGTATTCCCACGGGGTGAATTAAAAGGGTGCCAAAAAAATCCCTTTATTACCCAAATACATTTTAGTACGGTTTTTTCTTTTTGGGCCAAAAAGCTTTTTTGATAGAGCATTTTGAAGTTATTTGTGAATACAGCAATTTTGTGTCACCACAGGTGATTAAAAGATCCAAAAAATATTTTTATGAATACTTTCCCGATAGTGTTTTTTCACTTTGGCGCAGTAAGTTTTATTCTTGAGGCACTTTGCCTTAAAATGTAAATACAGCAATTTTGTAGTACCACAGGTAAATTTGAAAGGTCCCAAAAATCCCTTTTTTATTATCGAATATTTTTCAGATATGTTTTTTTTTCATTTTGCCGCAGGCCGCTTTGTTGATGACTACTTTGCAGTTAATTTAAAAACCAGCAATTGTGTAGTTACCCAGGTAATTGAAAGGTCCCAAAAAATCCTTTTTATTATCCGAATACATTTTAGGTTGTTTTTTCCTTTGGCGCGTACGCTTTGTTGTGGAGCTACTTGAATTTAAAATGTAATACAGCAATTTTGTAGCCCACGGGTAAAATTGAAAGGTCCCAAAAAATCCCTTTTATTTCTGAATATATTTCAGTTACGTGTTTTTTTCATTTTTTGGTATCAAGCTTTGTTGATAGATTACTTTGCAGTTAAATTTAAAATCCAGCAACTTTGTAGTCACCCCCATTTGATAGGTGCCAAAAAAAATTTTTTATCAGAAACATTTCGATAAGTTTTTTTTTTTCACTTTGGCGCAGGCAGTGTTTTGATAGAGCCATCTTGCTTTAAAAATTAAAATCCAGCAATTTGTAGTCACCACAGGTGTACTGTAGGTGCCCAAAAATCCCTTTTAATATCTGATAATTTCAGAAGGGTTTTTTTTTTCACTTTTGGTCAGTCAAGCTTTTTTGATAGATCTACTTTGGATTTTAAATTTGAATACCCCAATTTAGTAGTCACCACAGGTAAATTTTGATGGTGCCAAAAAATTCCTTTATTTCCGTTTACATTTCAAAAGGGTTTTTTTTTTCACTTTTGGATTTTTGGTCAGTCAAGCTTTGTTTATAGAGTATTTTGTAGTTAAATTTGAATACAGAAATTTAGTATCACCAAGGTAAATTGATAGGTCCCAAAAATCCCTTATATTACCCGTAAAAATTTTCAGACGGTTTTTTTTTTTTACTTTTGGTCAGTCAAGCTTTTTTCATAGAGCATTTGTGTTAAATTTGAATACGCAATTTAGTAGTCCCCAAGGTGAATTAATAGGTGCCAAAAAATACCTTATATTACCCCGTATACATTTCAGAGGGGTGTTTTTTTCACTTTTGTCATCAACTTTGTTATGAGCACTTTTGTGTTAAATTTGAAATGAAATTTTAGTAGTCACCACAGGTGAATTGATAGGTCCCAAAAAATACCTTTTATTATCAGTATACATTTCAATCGTGTTTTTTTCTTTTGGTCAGTAAGCTTTTTGATAGATTACTTTGCAGTTAAATTTGAATACAGAAATTTAGTAGTCACCAAGGTGTAGATGGGTCCAAAATCCCTTTTAATTCCGATCTTTTCAAAAGGGTGTTTTTTTCACTTTTGGTCAGTAAAACTTTTTTGATAGATCTACTTTGCATTAAATTTTTGAACCCCAAAACTTGTATTTACCACAGGGTACTGATGGGTGCCGAAAAAACCTTTTAATATCCGTATATATTTCAGACGGGGTTTTTTTTTCATTTTTGGGTCAGTCAAGTTGTTGATAGATCTACTTTGCAGTTAAATTTGAACCCACAATTTTGTTTTGATTTGAGGGATTGAAAATAGCTTGTTTTGCCGTCTTTTAATAAAGACTTTCCAAAACTCTTCCCATCCCTTCTAAAATTTTTTTATATTTTGAATGGAGCGAAATTCAGGGGGAAGCGAGAAAAAGGGGGGTAGGACAGGAAGGGGGACGAGAAAAGGTGCCCCTTCCATGCTGGCGACAACAGCATGCCAGCGGTCTCAGTTGCAACCGCAGGCCTGTACGCTGGGTCGGGCCCCGTGAATCTCGTAAAAGAAAAGCGTCGCCAATCTGTCCTTCATGGTAAAAGCAACCGCATCCAGCAGTCTTACCTCCTCGTCCTCCCGTCACGGGGACAAATGTGTCATCGCATAAACCCCAATCCCTCCAACATGAAGCAGCCCCAAAAGTCAACCCTGTCCCACACTGTGGATAATCCTTTTCTGAAGACCTCTTGATGACAAAAAGCGGGTTTGGGGGCAGAAGGCATGTTAAAAAATCAAAAGGCCAAAGAGGATGATTTTTTCTGCTCTGACCCCAGTTACTGAAAGCCATCAGAGGAGGAGAAGGAAACGGTCAATCGGCAAAATCCGGGCGGTGGCAATGCCCTTTCGTCCCCCCTTGCTTGTAGCCCCCCAGCTCCTGGGTGAGAATGTTGGACGAGAAATCCCCTTTTTGTGATATGAGCAACATTGCGGGTCCAAGTGGTTTTTCAGCAGAATTTGCTTCGAGCACTTCATCATGGACGGGAGGAGACGTGGGGGGTGTCAGTACGGGTTCCACCTCAAAAAAAGGGGAGGGGGGTGCAGAAATCCGCTGATATATTCCGCCCGCCCCGGGCACGCAAACCCCCCTCTGTTTTCGCCCTCAAAAGGTCCAGGACTCTCAAGCCTGGGCCTTTTTTGGCAACCCCTGATTCAACCCACGTGTCATTGCCGCTTTTTCCGTAAACGCATAAGAAGGCAAGAACGTTAGGTGGTTAACCACCCCAACATGTTAGTCACATGCAGTGAATGCATGATTTTGAAAATGGGGGCAACACTTGGCCAAAAAAAGGGCCCAGCCCCGACACCGGGCCCCCAAAACCCTGTCAACCCTCTGCTCCGCCCCCCCCTCCTCCACCACACCAAGCTTTTCCTCAGCTGCCCATGTCCCCCTCAGATCTGATAGGGATCAGCCCCGCTTCACCCTCCACCCCCGCCCGAGTACCCCAGCACCACCAGGACCCACCCTTTCCCCCCTTCTCCTTTTGCCTTTTTACGACCTACGCCGACAGGGGCCATCTAGCAGCCACCTTCTGTTTTCCCATTTTTTTGGGAGCAAAAGAAACATTTAACCCAAACCCATCCCCAACCCAAAACCCTGATGGGGCATTGCCAGGTTTTTGGGCCTTGGGGAAATGTTGCCTTTCCGTCGGGGTGGACCAGATGGGTTCCGCCCGTCGGGCCCCCTTGCCTGCCCCCAATACCAGATCCGACAGGCATTTTTTTTGCCAAAAAAGCCGTCCCCCCCGACCACCGTGTCTCTAAAATTTCAAGGCTTTGTCTGCATCTGTGGCCGGAAATGCCCATCTGACCACCGCACAGGGACTTAACACGGCCAAGGCCGCTTTTCTCTGTGACACTCACTGGGTGACTGGGTGGACGTCTCGGGGGTGAGGGTGGCTTCGGGCCGGCGCCCTTTTCAAAACCGCAGGGGATGGTGAGGTTCTTTCCCCAAGGGTCCTCGGGGCATCACGTGCCCATAAAAAACCGGGCCGTTTGAAATTGACTGTCCTGGAGCCCGTCCCCACAAGGTCAGGGCTGTGGAAGCTCCCCGCAACGAGAGAGCGCGGCTGGGTGACAAAACCTTGTGCCAGGCAAGGTTGTGCGATAACGGGCAAAAATCCGGCCCCGCCCTAAATCGGTAGGCGGGGGAGCACATCCCTTGCCTGGCACTGTCATGAACCTTGTCGTCCAGAAATTTCTAAAGAGCTCCCCAGTCTGGACTGTGTGAAAAGGCTCGAAGTCTAATTCGCACTTCGCCGTTCGCACCCTCTTCGTCCCGCCTGGGTGCGTTGGGAGCGTCAGCTCGGCCTCCCCCCCAACCGTCTCATTGTTTGACGTGGCAACAAGCTGGAATTCCACCCTCCACAGCCCAGCGATTGGGCAGCAGCGCAATGCCATTTCATGCCCCAAGCAGCGGTGCGGACCTGGGGTGTTGAGCCACCAGATAGGCGGAGAAAGAACCTGCACCATCCTTGCCGTTTTGAAGAAGCCACCCCAAAATGGTATGCGGACAAGTCCCCTTGTCAGCATGAGCATTGTGGTGATCTTATTCTGGAACGATCGTTGGCACTCTGAAAAAACAGGGCCCCCGCCAGCGCGGGGAGGAGACGAAACGATGGGACACGGAGCCTTTCTCTCCGTAAATCCACAAGGCCCGACAGTTTCCAATTTTATCGGTCTTTTTTAAGCAGTGGGTTTGGGGGCCAGGGCTAGTGCAAGGTGGCCATCAGCTCTCAGGGTGCATTTCTCAGGAAGTCAGGGCTGTGTTGAAACTGTGCCGGAGGAACAGGGAGGAGGAGGAGGTATTCCCAGACACCGCGTTTTCCGAGTCCCTGCCTTGGAAAGAGGGTTGGGCGAATTTTGAGGGGGAGGAGGAAGATGAGGAAGATCAGTTTTTTTCAGGCCCCCCGACCCAAAGGGTTGGGGAAATCAAGGCTCCATCTCTCACATGATGCTTGGATGTCCATTTTTCCCCCAACATTATCCTCCCCTTAAGGCATCAAAAAAAAAAACATTACTGGTGGCCACCCTCCGGATCCCCCGGGGACAAAACAAAAAAAGCATTTCCTTCCACCCACCCAAATAAGAGTAAAATGCGGAGACCTTGCGATTGATCAACGGACATCTGTTTTCTCTGATTCCGTTCTTTTAAAAGTCACGTGGAACAACATCAGCGACGTCACAGCAGAGAGTGCCAAGTACCGTAGCGGCAGCGCAGCGAAGCAGGCAAGGGGGGCAGAAGCCTAATGGGTGACCTCTGGCAATCTTTTTTACCACCTCACCCAAAGATGCAATGCAGGGGACACCCAAAACACAAGACCAGCTTAAATCATGGTGCACACTATCTGCGTTCAACACCGATTTTTTGGATTGGTTCCGGACCCAATAGGTTCGGGAACCCAAAATGAACGAATGGCCCGACTTGCTCCCCCAGCCATGAGGTGTTGTCCTCCAGCACCCACGTATATCTGAGGGGGCCCCTTCACACAGCTGGAGAGTCATTACAGAAAAACCATCCGGCTTTCCACAGAAAATGTGGATCTTGCTTTATAAGTGAATCAGGCATGGATCTCTATGATGTTTGGGCCCCCCAATTCCCCCCGAGGTCACCGATTTTTTTTTCCGGTCTACTTCACATTCCCTTCAAACAAAAATGGTCCTCTTAAAAACTTTTTTTTTAAAATGATCATTCTTTCAATTTTTTTTCTCTTTTCCCAAATTCTTTTTGCGGGTTTTTTGCTGTGAGGGCTGAAAAGACAGAAAGGTTTCATGACAACACCGTACCCCATTACTCACTTTATTTTTAGAAGTTTTCGCATTGTCAATGGTTTTGAGTCATGTTGCTTGAGAAACGCTATAATATGGTCCTTTGGAAAAAAATGTGCTTCTAAGTGGCATTTCTCCCCCACAATTTTTAATAGTGGTGAAAGTCCCCATTTTTAATTTTTTGGGGGCATGTTGCTGTGAGATACAGCAATAATCATTGTCCTTTGGAACAGAAATGTGGGGTTTTAAGGGCATTTCTCCCCCACAATTTTTTTAAAAGGGCTGAGAATCATTTTTTATAATTTTTTGGGGGCATGTTCTTGAGTACAGCAATAATCTTTTCCTTTGGAACAGAAATTGGCTTCTAATGGCATTTCTCCCCCACAATTTTTTTAAAAGTGGCTGAGAATCTTTTTATTTTTTTGGGTCATGCTGTTTGAAATGCAGCTATAAAAACAGGTCCCCTTTAAAAAAAAAAAATGTTGTTTCTAAAAAAGACATTTTGTTTTTTCACAAAAGTCCAAAGTGGCTCAAAGGGGCAGCTTTGAATTTTTGGGGGGATTTGCTGTACATGCAGCTAACTCAGGTCCTATTTAAAAAAATGTTTTTTTCTAACAGACATTTTTTTTCACAAATTTTCAAGAGTGGGGTCAAAAGGGGGATGGTGCTGTCAGAAACAGGGAAAGGGGAGGCACTGTTAATGGACACATATTGCAAAAAGACTTGTTTAAAATAGCTATCAATCCCTGTATTGAGACAACCCATTTAATACAATTAAAAAAGAGAAACAAAGACATGGTGGGATTCCATCCTATTTTAAAAATGTTTTTTAAACTACTAAAAAACTTGCATGTACAAAATAGCTGGTAAAAAAATTCCTCTGAATTGTACAAGGGAGGTACAGGAAAACTTGACCAGATGTTGGTTGTTCAGAGGACATAGAGTATGGAGCACGGACAGAGAACAAAGTACAGAGACAATTTCCTCCAGCACGTTGAGTAAAATGAGAAAAAGAATGCCAAGAAAAAGGGCACCTGGGTGGAACAGGAGCGTTAACCATCAGTATTTCCAAGTGAAGCTCAATTGGTCCACACTCATACGGAGGGGCAAGCGCTACCCAGGACAGGGACAGTATATGTCCAGTGAAACTAAAATGGTGGTTGAAAGACTCCTTTTTCCAGCACTTTTTAATCTGGGGGTCATGCAGGTTTGGGGCTCATACTGTGGCCCAGGACAGGTATTGTCAATGTCCAGTGAAACTAAAATGGTGGTTGAAAGACTCCTTTTTCCGGCACTTTTTAAATCTGGGGTCATGCAGGTTTGGAGCTCATGCTGCGTTCCAGGACAGGGATATTCAATGTCCAGTTCAAGTAAAATGATGGTTCAAATCATACTGCCTTCTGGCACTTTTTAATTTGTGGGTCATGCAGGATTAAGGGTCATGCTATGGTGCAAGACAGGGATAGTGAATGGTCTGTGAGTTTTTTTCTGTGGCTTTTATAACCTAAGTATGTTGCCTAAGATGTAGCACGTATCCATTTGACTGTTGTGGATGTTTATTCCAGCTTCTCCAGCCCTGTTTGGGTGTAAGAATGAAGGTGTTGTTGCTCTCCCATAGACTTTAATGGTCATCGGCGATAATCTATCATCGACCATCGAATATCTTGTCGATGATGGCCGACTATCGACCATCGACCGATGGCGATGGTCAACGTAATCGCTCAACACTACTCAGGAGTGCCAGAGGTGCGCCTGACGGAGAGTTAAAAAAAATCCGATGGCACTGTACTATAAGAGTTAAAATGAATGGCCCTTGAGCAAATACATATGTGCACAATAGTCCTGTGATGGTTCTAGTATGCTTCGGGGGTGCTCTGAGGCAAAGAGGGAACAGATGTCATGCATAACAATTTCAATATAGTAAGAAAAAGTCCACTCACAATCTAAAGCTTTTTCCGATTTATTAAAAATCAGTGTTCAACGGAGTGGAAAAGAGAAATTTCAGCCCGAAAATATGGAATGCTTCACAAATTTGTATGTCACCCTTGCACAGGGGTCTTGCTAATTTTCTCTGTATCATTCCAGTTCTAGTATATGTGCTGCCGTGAAACGTTCCATATTTTTTGGTCTGAAATTTCACTTTCGTACTCCACTGTACCCTGTTTTTTATTTAATAAACTGTGGGGTAATCTTTCCCTATTACACCCTGTCCAACTAAAACTTTTTTGACGTTTGAGTTAAATTATATAGAATTGGAAAATATTTATGTATTTTCAAGACCTAATTTTAATTAAATCTCTGAAACACCTAATGAGTCAGAATGTTCACTAAACTCCCTAAAACGTCTAAATGTAGTTTTACTGGCTAGGGGCACTTTATTAACATTCTAATACTTGATTTCCTCATGTTTCTCATAGATCAAGGTATATCCTTGCCAAATTTCATTAAATTACGTCAATTACATTGAGAGTTATAAGTAACGCTCAAAGTAATTGACGCAATTTAGTGAAATTTGTCAAGGATATACCTTGATCTATGAGAGACATGAGGAAATCAAGTATTAGAAGTGTCCACCAATAGCATTCATGCTTGTGCAAAGTGAAGGCCAGTTATTCATCATTCTAGTTAGTAGTTGTTCCTAATTCTGACAGTGTTATTGTGTACTGTGGTATGCTCATTCATTGTGTCTTTGTGATACTGTTCGATATGAATCAGTACACAGTTGAACATAACACAGTTATATCCAGATGTACCTGAAAACTAAGTTGATAAAGACGTGTCACAGACAATTTATTGATCAATTTATTGAACAACCAGCTAAGTTTAAATCATGTCATTACCAAAGGACTTTGGCCACCAAGGTTGCTTTACCTTACACAACTCTCATGGCACTGAGAAAAGAGATTTGGTGGAAAATTGTTACTCCTGATATGTTAGTTAAAATTTTATAATGATCTATAACATGGAACAATGGGAGATAATTATCAATATTGTCTAACTCTAAGGCTTTTTTAAGTTAAACTAGACCATCTTACAATGAGCAAAATTTAACATAAAGTTCAAAAATCATGTCCAGTTTAAAACAGTATATTCAAAAATTATACCATTTGTAAGGTGAATTACTTTGTACCACTAACTTGGCCCAAATTTTGCCGCACAAAAAGCCACACTGTCACGTCCTTGCCATCGGGCCCTGGTCGGCGGCCATGGACGCAGCGACAATAACTGCAGCTTTGTGTGAACACATCCCTTTACTCCTGAATCTTTATTGATTTCTGGCCGACGCCTTGGCCAGAAATCCTCCAGCACTCATAGAGGTTAATCCGCTGTCTGGATTGACAGGTTCTATTCCTATCCCTTCTGCTCTTCTTCCTTCATTTTCCTATATATAGCCATGGCTCCCTCTATTCTGTGCCTGCTATATTGATCTGGTCACTATTTTTATACTGTTCTCTTGCTATCCTCTGTGCTGTGAA
Source organism: Phyllomedusa bahiana (assembly GCA_025379985.1). Taxonomy (NCBI): domain Eukaryota; kingdom Metazoa; phylum Chordata; class Amphibia; order Anura; family Hylidae; genus Phyllomedusa; species Phyllomedusa bahiana. Next base: position 11,969 of record JAODAL010031355.1, read on the forward strand.
CTTTGCTTGCTTTCTGTTTTTTTCCCTTTGCCTCATGACTTTGTAGCGCACTGCCCGCCCCGTTACCAACTCGGACCGTCCAACTACGTCTTTTGTGTTATTTGTTCGTTCGTCTCTGTGCACACCTACTCAATGGAGTCTTGAGTCTTCTGGTTGGGGACAGCCTGTTAAGGAGTCGGGTTCCCCAAAAGGCAGTGACAGAGACTGGTATCAGTGTCAGGGCCCCACTTAGAAACACACAAGCAAGTAAGCCAGCTCACCACTCTCCAGCATGGAGTTGCACGGATCCGCCCGGTTACAGCTTCCAAGATCCAAATAGTGGTAGATTGATCCAGCACATCCAAAGTGAAGTTAAAAGACCATACTTTATTGGCAATCCATTAAAAAAGCATTTAGTAGCAGCACAAGGTAAGCTGACGCGTTTCGGGGAGACCACGCTACCCCTTACTCATAGCATCACAGACAGAGACTGGGATCAGTGTCAGGGCCCCACTTGTCTGCGTCTTGCGTGCATCCCTGACCATCCCTGACATTATAGCAGACCCGTATTCCAAACAAATTCCCCGGCGGTTCAGGATGAATACCGACCTATCGGTTTCTGACCGCCTGGACGAATTAACAACCCAATTTTAGGGCATGGCGGGTCTTATGTCCCAGATCTAGGTTCGTCTCGACGCTATGTCTACCCCGGCTCCTGATCCAGCCGCCCCGTCAGTAACCACACTTGCTCCTGGGCCTTTGGGACAATATTTTTAGCACAAACCTAACATGCGATTTCCTGACTGTTTCGACGGTAACCTTGATAAATTTCGGACTTTTATGGAGACTTGCCGCCTGTTTTTCTGGTTTACCCATTTTTCCTCAGAAGCTGAGAAGGTCGCCATGACGGTGTCTCTCCTCCAGGGGCCACCGCAGGTGTGGGCACTAAGCATACCCCTCGAGGCCCCGGAATGGAGATCGGTGGATAAATTTTTTCTAGCACTGGGCCAGATTTATGATGACCCCAACCGGGCAGCCTTGGCCGAAACCCATCTCCTGTCCATCCAGCAAGGTCGCCGCTCAGCTGAGGATTATTGCTCCAGTTGCGCCAATAGAGTTCGGTAATTGGGTGGCCTGACCAACCCCTCAAGACCCTCTTTAGACAAGGGCTGTCCGAGGCAGTGAAGGATGCTATGGTCAGCCATCCTATTCCAGAGACTTTAGGGGATTTTATGACCTTGGCTATATTCATTGACAGGAGGTTAAGGGAGAGACACAGGGAAAAGATTGGGTGGTCCACTGGGCAGTTCAGGGCTGACTCTCCTGTCCAACATTTCTCTGCTGTTTCTGCTATAACTTCTCCTCCACTACCTTCGCCACCTCCCACCTGGGGTTCAGTAGAGGAACCTATGATATTGGGCTCCACGTCGGCGGATACCAGAAGGAAACATCTGGCGGAAAATGCGTTGCGTTTCTACTGTGGAGAGCCCAGTTATGTCCTGAGGAGCTGCCCCACTAGGCCCAAGTCCCCATGGGAAATCAACAAACGCCTGAAGAACATCAGGAAGGATAACTCAGGCATACAGGTATTCCCTAATTAGGATAAAAAGTTTTCCTTGCCTGTAACCCTAATCTTTGGGGCCAAGAGTTTTGCTTGCCATGCCTTGATCAATTCAGGAGCTGCCGTTAATTTTATTAGCATGGCGGTGGCCCAAGCCTTAGGTTTAGAACTAATGTTGTCTCTTTTCAGTTTCAGGCACAGATTCTACCCCCCCAAATGGAGGAAAGGATAAAATACCATACCGCCAAAATAACATTGAATCATTGAATGTTGGATGTTTGCATTTTGAACAACTGACTTTCTTTGTCATGGAGAGACTTACCATGGAAATTATTCTGGGTTTACCCTGGCTACGCCTCCATAATCTAGTGTTCGACTGGAGGACTGCTGAGTTGATAAAATGGGGGAACTCATGTGGTGGTCATTTGAAAACTGTGCAGTCATTGGTCTGCTCTATAAACGATAACCATTCCATTCCCGACTTTGTCTCTGATTTCAAAGACGTCTTTGATGAGACCGTTGCGGACACTCTTCCGCATCATCAGCCTTATGACTGTGCTATAGACCTTGTTCTATGCATCAATATATTAAGGAGAGCCTGGAAAAGGGTCACATACGACCATCCATCTCGCCGGTGGGAGCTGGTTTTTTCTTTGTTGAGAAAAAAGATGGAGGCCTCCGTCCTTGTATTGACTATAGGGAGCTCTATAAGATAACAATAAAAGACCAGCATCCACTTACCCTGATCCCGGATCTTCTTAATCAGGTTGTGGGCGCCCACTGGTTTTCCAAAGTCGACCTTCAGGGGGCGTACAACCTGATTCGGATCAGAGAAGGGGACGAATGGAAGACGGCCTTTAATACCACTGACGGGCATTTTGAATACTTAGTCATACCTTTCGGTCTTTGTAATGCACCTGCCGTCTTCCAACGATTTGTTAATGACATTTTCAGGGACCTTCAATGTCGTTTCCTTATTGTGTATTTAGATGACATCCTCATATTTTCCCCGGATTACGATACCCATCGAGATCATGTCAGGGAGGTCCTCTGCAGGTTATGTCAGAATCAATTATGCGCCAAATTGTCTAAATGTCTGTTCGGATTCCAGGAGATAGGGTTCCTGGGGTATATACTGAGTCCCAGTTCTATAAGTATGGATTCACAAAAGGGTTCTGCCATCGCTGAGTGGGTACGGCCTACCACCTTAAATTATACCCAGCGTTTTTTAGGTTTTGCTAACTATTATCGCAAATTTATTAAGTTTTTCCCTGATTGTTAAACCCCTTACTGACTTTACTAAGAAAGGGAGTGACCCTACCTCCTGGACACCAGAGGCCGAGCAAGCATTTGCAACTTTGAAAAAATGTTTTTCATCCGTACCTGTCTTGGTCCACCCGGACCCAGAACAACCTTTTGTTGTAGCGGTAGATGCATCTGAAACAGGTGTAGGAGCCATCCTGTCTCAGGGAACTGAACTTTATACCAATCTCAGACCCATTGCCTTCTTTTCCAGGAAATTCTCCAACGCTGAGATTAACTTTGATATTGGTAACAGGGAATTTCTAGCCATTAAATGGGCTTTGGAAGAGTGGAGACACCTTCTGGAGGGGGCCAGGCCTATGCCCTATGGTAACTGTTCTTACTGATCATAAAAATCTTTTATATCTTGACAATGCTAAGCGATTGAACCCCCGTCAAGCTCGATGGGCCTTGTTCTTTACTAGATTCAACTTTGTATTAACCTACCGTCCAGGGACTAAGAATGCTAAGGCCAATGTCTTGTCCCGAAGTTTTGATATGAGTTACATCTCGGAAGAGGAACCGGAAAATATCCTTGTTCCAGGAGTAGTCGTGGCTACCCTTACTACAGACTTAGTTTCTGCTATTGCAAACTCACAAGACTCGGTCCCACCCGGACTACCCCCGGTAAACTTTTTGTTCCATGTCACCTTCATTTGAAAATTCTGGTTCACAAGTTCTGTCTGCGCATCCTGGCATCGCGGGCACCAGATACCTTCTATTCCGTCCCTATTGGTGGCCTTCATGGCAGCGTGATGTCAACGAATTTGTTACTGCTTGTGAGACTTGTGCCAGGGCAAAGGTACCCCGACGCCTCCCCGAGGGATTATTGCACCCCTCCCGTTGCCCAATAGGCCCTGGTCACACATCTCTATAGATTTCATCACTGACCTTCCCCCCTCCAAGGGTAGGTCGGTGATTTGGGTGGTGGTGGACTGATTCTCTAAAATGTGTCATCTCATTGCTTTGGAGAACTAACCTTCAGCCAAGCTTCTCGCTGATTTATTTGTCCGTCATCTACTGAGACTCCATGGTATTCCCTCCAATATTGTTTCTGACAGAGGGGTACAGTTTCTGGAGAGCATTCTGTGGTAGATTGGGCATCTGTCTGTCCTTCTCATCCGCCTTCCATCCCGAGACTAATGGGCAAACCGAGAGACTTAATCAGTCACTAGAACAATACCTCAGATGCTACGTTTCAGAATGCCAGGAGAGGTGGAATGAATTTTTGCCCGTGGCAGAGTTCGACCTTAACAATAATGAAAATTCCTCGACCAAACGCTCCCCTTTTACTGTAATTATGGTTATCACCCCTGATATTCCGCCGCTACAGGTTGCGAATCTAAATTTCCCAGTGTTAAATGACTGTGCACAGTCTGGGCTAGGAATCGTGATGGAAGCCTTCGTCCATGCATTGATTACCGAGAACTTAATAAGATAACGGTAAAAAAACAATACCTTTTACCCTTGATTCAGGATCTGTTCAATCAAGGAGACAAAGTGGTTTTCCATGCTAGACCTGAGAGGGACCTATAACCTTATTCGTATTAGAGAAGGGGATGAGTAGAAAATTGCTTTTAATACTCCTGAGGGCCATTTTGAATATCTGATTATGCCACGGGTTGTGCAATGCTCTCGCAGTCTTCCAGAACCTGATAAATTATGTTTTCCGAGAACTCATTGGTTGTTGTATAGTTGTTTATCTGGATGACATTTTAATATACTCTGAAAATTGATTGTTGCACGTTAAACACGTGCGACAGGTCTTACAAATTTTGAAAGAGAATAATTTTTTTGTCAAACTTGATAAATATGTTTTCGGGGTAGAGAAGGTACCTTTCTTAGAGTACATCCTGACTCCCAACTCATTTCATATGGACCCCTGTAAAATTCAAGCAATTCTCGACTGGGTCTGCTCTCCGTCCCTAAAGGTCCTACAGCAATTCCTAGGGTTTGCAAATTATTACCAGAAATGTATTCGTAATTTTTCTGTTTTAGTTCGGCCTTTGACTGACATGACTAAAAAGGGGGTGAAGTTCAATAACTGGCAATCTGAGGTCGTAAAGGCTTTTGAAAAACTTAAGCAGTATTTTGTATTAGTTCCTGTTCTGGTTCACGCAGATCATACTAAACCCTTCGTTGTAAAGGTTGATGTTTTTAAGTAAAAGGGGCAGGGATGCCCTTTCCCCCCGGAAATTCACCACTAGACAACCTTCATCCTTTGCCTTGTTTTTGCAAAAATTTTTCCCTCTGCAAAAAGGGAATTGACATTGAGAACCAAGAGTTTTGGTATTAAGTGGGTTTTCGGGGAATGGCGTCATTTCCCTCAAAGGGCCCAACACCAAGTCAAGCCCTTACTATATAAGGGAACCCTCCCTTTTTGGAGAATGAAAAATGTTGAACACAGTTGGGGCCTATTTTTTACCCACTTTAACTTGTTGTTACATACGTGAAAAGCGGAGGTGGATTCGGGAAAACCACCGAAACGATGGTAATTAACCCCGGGCCGGGGAGGACCCTAAGTACCCCCTGGTATTCCCGGGCCCTGCCGCAAAGGGGTTGGTTTGGGTTTGGTGTGGGGCTCCAGGTCACTACCCTGAGGTGACTGGTTGCGGCGGGCCCGGGGTAATGCTTTAAAACAGAATTGAGTCCGGAAAACGTAGTCGGGACAGGCAGGGCAGTCAGGGAGGGGAGGTTCGGGGTCAGAAGGGGCGAAGGTTAGGGCAGGCGGCAAAAAAAGGAAAAGGTCGGGAAACGAAGCAAGGGCTGGTACACGTGAAGACAAAACGGCTCTAAAACTCGGGCTCTCCAAAAAAACACACCAATGACCTGCGGAGTGTTGGAGCTCAAAATAAAGGGGGTTCAGGGGCCGGCGAGGGCCAAATTTAGGGCGCGGGCCCTTTAAATCCAGACCACCTCGCGGCGACCATAAGCAGCGGGAAGGCGGCGGGCGGTTTCACGCCAGAGGGGGGGAGAAGGGAGTGGGGACTGGTAATAGGGGGTTTTCCGGGGCAAAGGCGAAGGGCAAGACTGCGCCACGCGGCACAAGCACCGGACCCCGAAAGAGCGGGGGAGGCCGGGGGGGGCCCGGGGCGCCCACACTTTGTGAAAAAAAACCCCCCCCCCCCTTAGATCTCCCCCCCTTTCCCTTTGGAATTTAGAGAGGAGATGGGGCAGGTGGCCCCCCGGGTTCCCCACAACGCTCCCGGACGAACCCCTTCATCATAAGGAAGAACCCGCTTCCCCCTTAGTCTTCCCCCAAAAAACACCCCCTTGACCTCAAAATTTATCTGTTTTAGCAACAGGAGAAGGGAACAGATCTACGGGAAAAAAGGGTTTCAGCACCCCAGGCTTGGGGAGGCGTTGGGGATAGGTAGAGTGGGGGGCAGGTGGAGCTTGTAAGAAACGGGTTCATCGCCAAATTATCAAAAAAGGCCCAAGTATTTAGGGCCCAATTGAACTGGGGGCACCTTGAAGCGGATGTACTTGGGGGATAACCAAACCTTATCGCCCGGGGCTCAAATAGGGGCGGGGATACGATCCCGGGGGCTAAGTTTGGCGGCGGAAGCCCGTAGCGGGGCCTTCGTGTGGCTCCGAGACCCCCCGAGTCCTTTACTTGGGCATCCAGGCAGGGACATGACACGGGGTGCTAGGAGGGAGGGGGCGGGTTTCCCAAAGGAGAAAAAAAAGGGGGGGCCCAGGGTTTCCAAATCTAAGAGTTAAGGAAAACTCTGCCAGGGGAGGATGGACCAGTTTTATCAGACGAGCGGATAAAAAAACCCCCAAGTAGGTACCCAACACCTTTGGTTAACCCTCTCTATTCCCCGTTAGTTTGGGGGTGGTATGCAGTGGAAGTCAAGCTTAACCTGAACTGACAACACAAGCCCGCCAAAATTTAGCAATAAACTGGACCCCCTATAAAGGACAAATAGTGAGGAGCCCCGTGAATGGGAAAACTTAGGAAAAAAATTTTGGGGTAGTGGGGAAAAGGGTAACCAGGCACGGGATAAAGTGAGCCTTTTTGGAAAACGTCGGTACCACCCGATGACCTGTTTTCCAATGAGGGCGGGGATCTGTAACAAAGCCCAGGGGCACATGGGCCCAAAAGGGTTTTTCCGGCACAGGGAGGGGGGCAAAGAAGCCCCGTGGGGGTTTGAACGAGGGGCCCTTTTTTGGGACAGGAGGTGAGGCCAGAAAAAAATCCCCGACATTTGAGGGGGGGAAAGGGCCACCGTAATAACGGAAACCAGTTTAGAACCTAGGACTCCCCGGATGCCCGCTGTTGGAAACGAATGTCCCCACTTCAGGGGTTTAGGTGAAAAGGGAGGGGGGACATAAGTTTTGGGAGGGAAGTGTTCAAGATCCACGGGGGGGGGGGGTGTGAAAAAGTTTGGAGAGCTTTGTGTTTGGAGGGGACTCAAAAACACTGTATCCGAAGAAAGATAGAGTGTCAGCCTTTTACGTTCTTTCCCCGGTGGCGAAAAAATAAAGGAATCAAAAGGGCAAAAAGAGCGACCACCTGGCCTGCGGGGGGTTTAGGGTTTAGTGACTGGAATGGAGGTTTTTATGGTCAGTGAAATGAATAGGGGGGCGAGCCCCCCCCAGCAGGTGACGCCTCTTTTAGAGCCAATTTTATGGATTTTCTCGCGATCACCCTGGTTAATTTTTTCGAGGGGAAAAATTTTGGAAAAAATCCCAAAAATGCATTTACCCCGGGGGGATCTCTGCAAAAGGACGGTGGCACCCCCCCGAGGAGGCTCCCCCTTCCGAACAAAAGGGCGTTAGGTGGGGGGACGGACAGGGGCAGCGTGAAGAGATTTGAGCGTTAAGGTTCTTGAGCTTTGGGGGCCCGGATTTGGATTGGTTTTTTTTAGTTAGGGCCAAAGGGAGCCCCAAGCGTAGAGAAGTTGGGATAAATTGTCTAATTAAAAATTGGGGAATCCCCAAAAAGTTGAATGGCCCCAAGGCCCACCCCTTGGGGCCCCCTGTAAATGCGGTGATTTTTAAGGATCCCTCCGGAGAAAATCAGAAACTAGTATAAGAAGGGCAAGTGGTACGTTCAAAGAGACACTTCCCCCGGGTTTGGCAAAAAGCTGAGGGTGCAGAGGCCCGAGGGCTTGGCGGACGTGGTGGGAGAGTTTTTAAAGGTCAGGGGAAAAAAATTTGAATATTGTAAGTAAATGTAATCGAATAAGTAGGTCCCCGAAGATCTCATTGCAAAGTTCGAACACAGCAGGAGCGTTGCAAGACCGAATGGGCATAAAAGATACTCGAATGGCCATTGCGTATTAAACGTGTTTTCCATCACCCCCCTTTTGGAATGCGAATTAGGTTTTAGCACCCCGAGTCCCCGCTTGGAAAAGATTCTTGCACCACGAGGCGGTCGAAAATTTAAACAAGGCGGGGTAGGTTTTTTTACTGTAATTTTATTTAAACCCCAAGTCGAGCAGGGGCCGGGGGAGACCCGTCTTTTTTTTCACGAAAAAGAAGCCCCGGGTATGCTGGAGAAAAGGGCTTATGAATGAAGCTTTATGGAGGTTTTCAAAAATATACTCGACAACCTTAGTCTCTGGGACGGAGAGGGGGGACCCCCGTCCCGGGAGGAGTACCGAGGGGCAATCAATGGGACAATCTGGAGGGGGAGGAAGAGTTTTTGGCCCGTTTTGAAAAGACGTCGGCAGGTCCGTATGGTGTAGGCAGGCCTGGTGGGGCTTTGTAGATTTCAGCGGGCGGCCCCAGGGAGGTTTTCGGTTAAGGCAAACCGAGAGACACGGGAACCCCCAAGAATGATTCACCCGTGCTCCTTAAAATCGGGGGGTTTGGGCTTGCAACCACGGGGGGCACAGAAGGTTTCAGACAGGACGAGGGGGGACGAGAAATGCAAAGTTCCCTTGGAAGAAAACCCCAATCGCAAAGTGAGGGGGGCAGTGCGGAAGCAGATAGGTTTTAAGGGCTTTATCATACGGAGGTGACGAACATAGGTTTCACAAGGAGTCATGGGAGAGAAAACCCGGGCACAAGTTGGGGGCTTATAAATTTCCCGCAAACCTAATAATAAAAGAGGGGAAAGGTGCTATTTGATGAAAAAACCCAAAAATTACGGGATGGTCAAGGGGGAGAGGCCGTTGAAGCCTGGGTCGCCCCTTCCCACAGGCCTAGTGCGAAGTTCCCGGGCGCCCGGACAGTCCCCCCTAAAATGGCCAGAACCCCACAATAAAAAAAAGTTTTTTCTGGCGTGGTGAACGTTCCCCCCTGGGACAGGGGGGCTGCCAACCCCGCATGGGTTCTTTTTGGGAACCCGGGGGAAAGAGTGGTCGTGGAAAATGGGAGCCCAAGAAGGTAGGGCCGGGGGGCGGAGATCTCTCCCTTGAAGGCGGAGTTTTTGCCCTTCGGGGGAACCCAAATTTGATTGGGTGGGTAAATGGATTAAAACATCCAGAGGAGCAGGGGGCCCGACCCCGGGGAGCTATTTTGTTGTCCCAAAAGACCTGCCCTAAAGTGCCCCAAACTTTTGTTATCCAATTCAGTCAGAAGCAAGAGTGCGGCGACCGAATACTGGGGCCGCCGTGGGGTGCCCCGACGAAGGGAGCAGTGTGCGGGCCGAAGACTAGGCCTGTTCCTCAAAACCGTGCGAAACCCCCGAAGAAGGTTGGAGGTGACTGTCAGGGCCCCCCAACCCCCATGGCGTGGCCCAAGCCAAAGGCTTTCCAGACAAGAGGTATTATGAAGGCCACCTTGGCCGCTCTGTAGGGGAAATTTAGCCCCTCATCCAAGGTGGGCGGAGCATGGCATGAACCCACAAAATTTTCTTTTTGGGGGGTCCCTCATAGGGAGGGGAGCGGCGATGAGGAGAGCTTAAGAAAACCCCGGGGAAAGGGGAAAAGGATTGGGTGCCGGAAACAGATGAGGTGCGCGGGGCAGCAGGTGGGGGGGGGAGGGGGCCCCAAGTTTGTCAGGCCCCCTACTGGTCATTGGGTTGGTCTGCTGGGGGACAGCCATCATGACATCGCGGAGGTCGGGCAGAGGTAGGGGGGGGGGGGGAAAACCCTGGATTGTATTAATGGGAGGTGGTTGTGGGCCCAGCAAGCGATGGTAGTTAAACCCCGCCCGGGGGAAAGGGAGTCCCCAAGTAGCCCCCCTTTCCCAAGCCCCCCGGGAAAACGGATGGTTGCTGCCGTGGGTACCAGGTCGTACCCCCCGGTGACTTTTTGCGGGGGAGGGCCGGGGGAATGGTGGGAAGAATCGAGATCGGGGGAAAGTTGTCGGGGACAGGCAGGGGGTCAGGGAGGGGGGAGGGTTCGTTTTAAAGTCAGGGAGGGGGCAGGGTAGGGAGAAGGTCAGGGCGGGGCAAAGGCAAGGTCAGGAACAAGCAAAACGGAATGGGACCGGGAAGACAAAAAGGCACTAATTACTAGGGCCCCCCAAAAAAAAAATGGAGGAGTGTTGGAGGCGTGCACAATAAAAAGGTCACGGCCGGCGATGGCCAATTACGGGTGTGGCCCTTTAAATCCAGACCAGCCCCCCCGGGGAGCCCCCGGGGCCTAAAAGCGGGAAAACATCACGGCTGTAGAGAGGCGGGGGAGCACAGAAGGGGGGATGGTAAGTACGGTTTTTGGGCAAAGGCAGAAGGCAACGATGGGCCGCGTGGCACCCGCGGGGGGACCCCGTAAGAGGGGGGATGGCGCGGGGGGCCGCGGCGCCGCACTTCGTGACACAGACCTTGTACTAAGAATGTTAAAATTGACGCGCAATCTAGAAGTTTCTGTGCCAGCCACACACCCCAGAAGGATCCGGTACCAATTTTGCCCAAAGAGACTGTTGTCTTCCCTTGATTTAGTCACTGAGATTAAGACCCATCAGGATATGATACCTATGAGGCCTATGTTGCAGCTTGTGAGGACTGTGCATGAGCAAAGGTTCCCAGAACTCATCCTCCTGGTGAACTTTGCCCTCTACCAATACCTAAAACACCCGTGGACCCACATCTCCATGGATTTTATGACCGATCTTCCTACGTCAGATAGCAAATATTTTATTTTGGTGGTAGTGGATCGCTTCAGTAAAATGTTTCATTTTGTTCCATTAAGGGTGTTACCGTCATCCAAAAAAACTTGCTTAACTTTTTATTAAACAAATTGTTAAATTGCATGGATTACGGGAGAGTATTGTAAGGTGTTAAGTTCGTTTCCCGACTCTGGAGAGCCCTTTGCAAGGCTCTGGGTATCACCTTGTCCTTCTCCTCTGCCTTCCACCCTGAGACTAATGGGCAGACGGAGAGGGTAGATCAAACAGAAACGCAAAAACTCCATTGTTATGTGTCTGATCAGCAGGTGGACTGGTTAAAATACTTACCTTTGGTTGAATTCGCTATCAATAATCAGGATAGTAGCTCGTCTGGTATCTCACCATTTTACTGCAATTATGTTTTTTACCAAGTGTTCAGAAGAACTTGCCTAATGCCCAGAACACCCAAAAGAGGAATTGTGATAGATGGCGTCTTTGTTCTAGAGGGTTTACTGTTGGGGATAAGGTATGGTTGTCCACCTGAAATCTTAATTTAAAAGTTCCCTTTGGTAAACTTGCTTTACGATTTGTGGGTCTGTATGTGGTTCAAGAGGTGTTTAATCTAGTGGCATATCATTTCAAATTATCTTCTTGTTTCGCATACATACATGTGTTTCATCGCTCACTTCTGATAAGAAACATTCCTTCCCTGACTTCGTCCTCTGAACCCCCTCCTCCAGTTAGTTTTGAGCTTGGGTTGGAGTATGAATCTTAGATTCATGCAGAGTTCCGAGGTCTTTACAATACTTGGTTCACGGAAAGGGATACGGTCCTGAGGAGAGGTCATGAGTCCCAGCTAGATCTATCCATGCTGAGACCTTGATTATGGAGTTCCATGACTCTCACCCAGACAAACCCAGACCAGGGATGGGTCCAGTGACCCCTCCTAAAATGGGGGGGTACTATCAGTATGTATTTACCTGCTCAGCTTACAGCGTTTAAGGAGCAATGTTCTGCACCTGCATCTCCTCATTTGGGTCCACACCCAGAGAGACAGGCTCCTGGAGATCTTTTGATTGACAGGTTTTCAGGTTTTTAGAGGGCCTGTCACACAATCAGCTATGGAGCGGTGTCTGGGCACTCCATTTTTACCTGTTGAAACCTCCAAGCTTTGCTTGTGATATTTCCTGGCTGCGTATAGTACCTATGTTTTGTTAGTTTGCTTCTCCCGTTTTCCTCACCTTGGCTTGTTTCCTGACTTCAGCTTTATTCCTGATTTGGTACCTTGCTCCCGACCATGTTCTGACCCTTTGCTGTGTTTTCCATTTACTCTCTTGGTTTCTGATTTGTGGCTTTACGTTACCATTCTGTTGCTGACCCGGACTAGTCAACATTTCTTCCACCTGCACTTAGTAGCGTAGGGACTGTTCCCTGTTGGGGCTGCTATGTAGGACAGCTCGTCAAGTAGGCAGGGACAGTAGGCTGGGTTCCAGTAAGGGCTCACTGCACCTCCCTTGACGTGACACTTACATTATAAAAATATAAAGGGGTTTAAAAATTAATGTTAACATAAAGCAGATATGTTTCATGTAAATTTTAAACTAATTTGTGTGGTATGATTCAGTCTTACCAGCATAAAATTAACAATTTTCAAAACTGCTAAATGTTTTAAAATTTTCTGCAAGTTTTGATGTTTTCACAATAAAAACAAAATGTGTCAATCAAGATTTAGCAGTAACATAAGGTACAATATGTCCCAAAATACAATCTCCGAATCCCTTGGATGAGAAAAAGCACTAAAAACGTATTCCCACATAAATACAGTATGTCAGGACTTAAAAAATGAGGTCAGAAATGGTTATATCCTTAGCAAATACCTTACTTCAAAAATGATTTTACTAGCTCCTACACTGTCTTTTACACAACAGTAATATCGTATTAGCATCACTTTGAATATATAGCAACAAGTATTTCTATTTCTTTTACACTTTGTAATAAATTCTAAATATTTACTAGAAAGATATAGATATGTCCCTTGATTTTGTATTCTTTCTCTCTAATAGTGGTATTAAAATATAAGAAACAGGTTAAAGTGTCTGACATCTAGCAAAATGACAGCCTAAGGCGACATAGTATTTTTGCTCAGTTGGATTCCAAGGATCGGATATCTGACAAGGAAAATAATAGTATATGTATCTGCTGTAACATTTCAAGATTTTTAAAGAGACAATAGAAGGAGTAAAGAGAAAAATAGATCTGTTCTACTGGGAAAAGATGTTTCTCATAGTATCGGTGTTCTGTAAAATACAAACTATAACATATTTTTCTTTTTTATATTTTCTGAATTTCACATGTTCAATCAATCTAGCATTACAAAGATAAAGCAACGTAAAGAGTAAAAAAAAAAGAAGAAAATTGTCAGTAGGATGCTAAAGAAGGGACAAGTGTTGACAGGTAGATTTTAGGCAACCCATTAATTGACAGGTTTACCTGCTGTTAGGTGCTACGGATGGTGTAGACCCTCAGTATACACTCACCGGCCACTTTATTAGGTACACCATGCTAGTAACGGGTTGGACCCCCTTTTGCCTTCAGAACTGCCTCAATTCTTCGTGGCATAGATTCCACAAGGTGTTGCAACGATGCTCAATTGGTACCAAGGGGCCCAAAGAGTGCCAAGAAAATATTCCCCACACCATGACACCACCACCACCAGCCTGAACCGTTGATACAAGGCAGGATGGATCCATGCTTTCATGTTGTTGACGCCAAATTCTGACCCTACCATCCGAATGTCGCAGCAGAAATCGAGACTCATCAGACCAGGCAACGTTTTTCCAATCTTCTACTGTCCAATTTCGATGAGCTTGGGCAAATTGGAGCCTCAGTTTCCTGTTCTTAGCTGAAAGGAGTGGCACCCGGTGTGGTCTTCTGCTGCTGTAGCCCATCTGCCTCAAAGTTCGCCGTACTGTGCGTTCAGAGATGCTCTTCTGCCTACCTTGGTTGTAACGGGTGGCAATTTGAGTCACTGTTGCCTTTCTATCAGCTCGAACCAGTCTGCCCATTCTCCTTTGACCTCTGGCATCAACAAGGCATTTCCGCCCACAGGACTGCCGCTCACTGGATGTTTTTTCTTTTTCGGACCATTCTCTGTAAACCCTAGAGATGGTTGTGCGTGAAAATCCCAGGAGATCAGCAGTTTCTGAAATACTCAGACCAGCCCTTCTGGCACCAACAACCATGCCACGTTCAAAGGCACTCAAATCACCTTTCTTCCCCATACTGATGCTCGGTTTGAACTGCAGGAGATTGTCTTGACCATGTCTACATGCCTAAATGCACTGAGTTGCCGCCATGTGATTGGCTGATTAGAAAGTAAGTGTTAACGAGCAGTTGGACAGGTGTACCTAATAAAGTGGCCGGTGAGTGTATGTTCCTAACAACTTTTGGACAGTTGAACATCTTAAAACAATTTGTCCTCAAAGATGTATATTTCCTATATAAAAATGATTGTAATATAAAGGGGGGCATAGTATAAAAAGATATTTTAATGCTACTATTTATTTAAAAACCTGAGAAAAGACATTTTCTTTAACATTTTCTCTGCTACTACAAAAAGATATAGGGTGGCAAACATGAACGGGGCTGTACCAGATATCTGCCGTCTTTTCAGCCCGAGATCTAGTGCAGCCTCATTCGTTAAATTTTTAAATGTCCCGCACGCCATTATTAGGCACATTACATAGCGCCCGCAGCACTTTGTAATGCTCCTGATTTCGGGAGGTGGGGCACACTAGAACCGTGCAAATCTATAGATTTATAGCTTCGCAACGGCATACCTAGGCAGGAACAGGTTTACCACTTTCAAAGTGGTATACCTGAGCCAGAAATGTCATATAAACACTAGAATGTGCCTGATTTATGACCCGCTGTTCATAAATCAGGTGCATACTAGACTAATATTATGTGCATGAAATTTGCCGTTTAAACACCAAATTTCATACATATTGCCCACAGTATTACATAAAACTGACATAAAAAAAGACCTATCTACCACAGAAAGAATACGCGAATGTGCAGAAACCTTCATTTAATAAAAAAAAAAAAATGTCTCAGCTTTGAGCTAAAGACCTGATAATCTCCCTATAAGCATACATAGTAAATATATGAGCATATTATTTGGGGCCTTTGCTTGGTACTAGCTAAATCATAGTGCCTCTGAAAACAGCATCTTTTTCTCTAATGGACTTGGTGCAACCAAGTATAACACAGATTGGGCACTTTGGAGTATTACATTTCCTCCACAGTCCTTGGAAACTTTTCAGGAGTTGACAGCTGATTATCAAGGTCTTAGTAGCTAGACTTGGCTGTTCACCAGATGAACTTTATTAGAAAAAAGTATCATCTTTGCTACACAACCTCTTCAATTATAAAACACATAACTATAGGGATTCTTTTACACATGGCTCAGGTCTTCCTCAAGAAGAAGATATCTTTTACACAGTAGTGAAAGAGTTTGTGGAACAGTAAAAAAGGGACAGTATAAACTGTATATACTGTTTGTTGGAACACGGTTTCTACAAATATAAATAAAACATTAATAATAAATAAGAAAAAAGTCAAATTAATGTATATCTTTCTGTAAGAATGTCAATTATCTCCCCGCCAGGTGGATTCGCCGAGCAGCAAGAGGAGACGTAATCCATAGTTCTCTATCAGAACTGTGAATTACCGTAATGATTGGGCCGTTTTCAGCCTGTAATTTGTGCACTCCGGCGCGTAATTACGGACAGAAATACGGCCCATTTTAAGCCGTGTGAACATGGCCTAAAGTGTCTCCCTGTTCACTCAGGTGGATAAGAAGTTACATACACTAAGAAACACTAAGGGCGACATGTATGAAGCTCGCCGGGTCGGAGGGCGCTTTTCCGCTAGTTTTCTGGCGAAATCTGCGCCTGATTTATGTCGGGGCCGGGGCGCGCTCATACATACTATGTAAAGTCCGCCGCGCCTCGCCAGTGTGTTAGGCGCAGTGCGGGACTTTGGCGCAGTGCGGCGCTGCGCCTGAGATTCGCCGCCCGAGCTAGTGCACTCATACATGCGGGGAAAAGTCCGCCGCGCCTCGCCAGTGTGTGGGGCGCAGTGCGGGGACTGAGGCGCAGTGCGGGGCTGCGCCAAAGATTCGCCGCCGGAGGTAGCGCACTCATACATGCGGGGAAAAGTCCGCCGCGCCTCGCCAGTGTGTGGGGTGCAGTGCGGGGACTTAGGCGCAGTGCGGGGCTGCGCCGAAAATCTGTTCCGATGCGAGACAGGCTGGAAAACAGCGAGAAATCATTCCACATGTCGGTGCGGAGTATGAATCAAAAATCGCCTTTATAAAGGCGTTCAACATTCTCAGAAAAGAGCTGAAACCTCAAAAATAAAAAAATACATAAAACAAAATCACTTTCCAAATATCCTAATTCAAGAATTAGGATATTGGAAATTGCCGGGAAATACAGTAATTCAAATTCTGAAAGCTATTCTCATTGGTCGGCAGAAACCGGCCAATCAGAATAGGAGCGACAGTGAACCATTAAAACCTATAGAGAACTATTGACCAATCAGAATCAAAGGCGGGACAGTTCAAAATACAGTAAAAATGCAGAAAAGAGCTGATTGGCTGAGCTAGCGGGGGCTTGGCTAGCTCAGCCAATCAGAATAGGAGCGACAAAGACCCATTATAGCCTATGGAGAAGTTTGAACCAATCAAAATCAAAGGCGGGATAGTTCAAAATACAGTAAAAATGCAGAAAAGAGCTGATTGGTTAAGCTAGCGGGGGCTTGGCTATCCCAGCCAATCAGAATAGGAGCGACAGAGACCCATTATATCCTATGGAGAACTATTGACCAATCAGAATAGGAGCGACAGAGACCCATTAAAACCTATGGAGAACTATTGACCAATCAGAATCAAAGGCGGGACAGTTCAAAATACAGTAAAAAGGCAGAAAAGAGCTGATTGGTTAATGCGGCGGGGGCTTGGCTATCCCAGCCAATCAGAGCGCGAGCTACTTCTCCCATTGTAGTCTATGGAGAGATGGGCGCAATGCAATCTCGGGGCTCAGCGCCGTGCGGCATGGAGTATGAATAAAAAACTCATTTTTATTAAGTGTAAAACATTATCAGATAAAGCGCTGAAACCTTCTTTAAAAATAAAGCACTTAAATCCCTAACAACGCGTTTGTCGCCGAGACCGGCGCTACATAAGGAATTGCAATAGAGAGAATTGCCGGGAAATACAGTAATTCAAATTGTTTAAGCTCTTCTCATTGGTCGGCATAAACCAGCCAATCAGAATAGGAGCGACAGTGTCCCATTAAAACCTATGGAGAACTATTGACCAATCAGAATAGGAGCGACAAAGACCCATTATATCCTATGGAGAAGTTTTGACCAATCAAAATCCAAGGCGGGACAGTTCAAAATACAGTAAAAATACAGAAAAGAGCTGATTGGCTGAGCTAGCGGTGGCTTGGCTATCCCAGCCAATCAGAGCGCGAGCTACTTCTCCCATTGTAGTCTATGGAGAGAGCGGCGCACTGAAATCTCGGCGCTCAGCGCAGTGCGGCATGAAGTATTAATAAAAAAAATCATTTTGATTAAGTGTAAAACATTATCACATAAAGAGCTAAAACCTTCTGTAAAAATAAATCAGTTAAAACCGATTTCTTGATATTGCGCCGTTCTAGATTTTTGGAAAGTGATTTTTTTTTTATTATGTTTATTTTTGAGGTTCAGCTCTTTTCTGACACTGTTTTCCGCCTTTATAAAGGCGATTTTTTCGGATTCATACTCCTGCTGCACGGAGCGGAACGCCGATATTTCTGTCGCGATCTTCTATCTGTTTCCTCGCATGTTCCGATCCTGCTTCACTTCGCCTCCACCGGAGCATTTAGACCAAAATAAACCAGGTCTGCCTGTCGGAGCTGCCGAGCGCTGCACTGAGCCTCGCTTTGCCGACTCGCGATCGTACATGCCTCGGAGTATACGAGCGCGCCGCGTCCCGCCCCGGAACGCCTACACTGCGCCCACACCGCGCCCACTGCCCGCCCCTTCATGCGGGGTGCAGCTGAAAGTGGCGAATGCTGCGCCTTACACCGCATCCCTGCGTCCGACAGGGGGATTCGGGC
Source organism: Phyllomedusa bahiana (assembly GCA_025379985.1). NCBI lineage: Eukaryota > Metazoa > Chordata > Amphibia > Anura > Hylidae > Phyllomedusa > Phyllomedusa bahiana. The sequence goes on from JAODAL010031355.1 coordinate 29,987, forward strand.
CGGGAGGCGCAGTATACGCCAAAAAACAGGCGTAAAACCCGTTCATACATGTCGCCCTAATTTTGTGTAATTATTTACTGTTATCTATTTATGGTCTTTTATGAGGAGTTCAGATAAAATTAGTAATCCACTCTTACCATGTACTCTGGGAAAACCTCCCCATGTACACATAAGCATCCTAATAGGGCCTCATTAGCTCAATAAAAGCCAAAAAAGCATTCTTGTCAGGCCTTCGTACAACTTTATACACTAAAAAAATTAGCTATGAACTATAACAATATACAGTAAAAAAAGATTGTATGCTATGCGATATATGTTTTCTTTGCAATAACGCCTTATCTTTGACATATCCCACCATATGTCTATATAGTGGTATATGCCCCAACCCTGCATCAGAGTTGTTTATGCAGTGCCCTGAGTTTGGGATTGTCTGAACTCTGTGCTAGATTCCTTGGACACCATTGAGGTGTCACCACGTGTTACTGCTCTCTTGAAGGATTGGTAACGCGTGGTGCACCCCAATGGGAAATAGGTCCAGAGAGGCAGGGGTCTACAGTAAACCAGTGTACTTCTTTAATGGAGGATTTGAAGTACAACATAGGCAAGATACTGAGTGGCTTCTCCAGTCCCCTCCCTTGTAGACAAAGGATTTGTGCTGAGAAAAGGCCTGGCTCAGCCGTCCCTCTCTCGCAGAAGGCTGGTATGCTAGTCGAAGCACTGGTGTCCCAAAGTCTTTGACTCAGTTGCCTGGCTAGCTTCCTGGTCAAAGAGGCTTGGTATCTTCAGAATCTTCTAGTCACCCAGGCATTCTGGAAGAATCTCTTCTGCGAAGCATTGGTCGCTATCTGCAGAACCCCTGAGAGCTCTGAGTGCCTTTTAGATAGTTTCCAGATGATCTAGAATATTCTAATGGGAGGGGTGGAGTGGATAAGCACAACCCTCACAAACAAATTGTTTACAATTTAAATATCTTATACATTTGTATAGAGCTTCCATTCTGGTCTATCGGAATGACTCAATATCTTTTCCAGTTGGTGGTCACTGTCTGAGCTTTTCCCTCCAAAACTCAACTATGCATCTTCTAAGAAAGTGAAAAGTTATCAACTTTTCAATCTATATTTATCAAGTCTCAGAGTCTCTCAGTACTGGCTGGCTATGTGAGTATAACAACATAAAACAGTATAGAAGTACATAACAGTATAAACCATGATACCAAGATATTAAGGTGTTGATGGGTTCACATAGTAGCAATAAGGTAAATGTCCACAGTCCAAAGTGCTCTTGATCTGGGGTACTTGATCTTGAGGCATAGATCTGGAGGCATAGATCATTAACATTATTATTAAACACAACCTTTGATAGTTGGTAGTTTGATAGTTGTGTTCCTGCTTCAGTAACCATGATCAGTTGTTTTTTTGTTTAACTGTCTTTTTTATTGAAGTTTTGTCATAGAAAAAAAGAACATTACAAGGTCAAGTGCATATAAAATATACAAAAAGTCAGCAGACAATACCTTCTACTGTATATGTCTATAAAATGTCAATGCTCAAAATATTTGAACTTAAGTTACCTCATATACTGTCACAACAAAATATGAAGTCATATCAATATGAACAAGAAAAAGAAAAAAAACTATTACCACAGTATCTAAAAAACTCAGACAAGGCATCTGCAAGTCTAAATTTCTGTCTTCTTGTACACATCTCATGTCAAAATTAAGTATTAAACAGAACACTTTAAAAAGTCTTTTATTAAGCATTTCAAACTCTCAACTACATGGTTTAAATGTAAACAGAAAATAGGGAAAAACAAAGATATGACAATAACAAATATAAGATTAGACACATAAGGTGATAGAGAAAGGGAAAATCTGGAATGTAATCATCTATTACTTCTTATCCATGCTGGTTGTGCTATGCCTGTAAAAGGTTACCATGGCATAAGCATCCCAATTAGACCATATTGTATCCATTAAGCACCAAACCGCACCCTGGCTGCAACAAAGGGCCAGTAGCGCAGTCCTGACATTAAGTCCTTATAGTTTTGTGGAATTCCCTAAAAACCTGATGCTGAGAATAAGACAATGGTTTATCTCTTAACTGCCGCCTGTCTAATGTCTCTGAAAAAGACATTTTAAAGTCTCCTGCCACAATTCAAATTTCTGGCAGCAACTGGGAGACCATAGACAGTGCTCGTTTAAGGAATTGAATCTCTTAGATTGATTTGGTGCGTAGATATTACTAAGCACTTTTGGAGATCCTTGGAGAAAGTCAGATCATGTATCTACCATAAGTATCCAGAGTCTGAAATCTGCATAGGACAAGCTCAGGATAGCAAGATGGCAACACCTGCTTTTTTCCCATCCATCAGCAGGGGTTAATAGTTGTCCACTTTAAAGAATACTACACTACAATATAAAGCAGAGAAATGTCCACTGTTATGTGTAAACTTGCAGCTCTCGTTATAGTGAATCCAGTTCTATGATGACTCCTGCGCCTTTAACAATGTTAACAATGCGCAGTTCTATGTGATTTTATCTCATTTTTTTAACTTATTCCAATAAAGTGCGTTTTTTACCAGAAATAATTTTTCTAAGTTCACCCTGAGCACGAGTGCTGGAATATCTCGTTTACACGATTGCTTCTGCATCCAACAGCCGGATTTCCATTCCTTTAGTGCACCGTGCGTGGAAGGGACGCATCCAGATCCTATATGGACTTCAGATACCGGTGAGCGTTTACCATTTTCTTTTTTGTTATAGAAGGAGGAAGACACTCTGATAATAAGATTTGAAAAATATATCTACATATACAGGCATTCCCCAGGTTACAAACAGGATAGGGACTGTAATTTTGTTCTTAAGTTGAATATGTATGTAAGTTGGAACAGGTTTATTTGTCAAATGTAACTCCAGCACAGTTTTTTTTTTTTTTTTTTTGCTTTGGATAGTGCAGGGAACGGTTTTACATTTGTTTTGCTGTCTGTGCCCCTGTTAAAGGGAATCTGTCGGCAATTTTTTACTTATTACATCAACACCCTGATCCATATTCTTTACCTTTCAGTCGTTTTTATTTCCTGATTGTAGATTTCTCTATTCGGCCGTCTATATATGATTGTGGGGAAGACATTCTTGCTTGCACTGCTTTAACAGCAGTCAGAGAGATACTTTACAGCAGCTTCATGCACATAGGATTCTTAAGACAGATTCTGTCCCATAGACGTCTATAGGAGAGTTTTCACTGTGAAGGGAGGGGAGAGGGGGAGCTGTGACATCTCCTCTTGTGACTGGTGGATTCTGTGTTATCTGTACACATTGGTGTCTCCTTTCAGTTTGACCCTGCTTTTACTGATAATGAGCACACTGCTGAAAAGCTCTCTAAACACAACAGGAAGTGTCAGACGATTATTAGGCTTAGTGGCCAAAGTAAAAACTGCAGGACTTAAGAATTATGAAAATAATATTGAAAGTGATATGGAAAATTAAAAAAAAAATAACCAAAAAATCCTAAAAAAATGTTTAACATAAAAATCTGAGTTAAACAATAAGTCATTTTTTGATGACACATTCCCTTTAAGAAGATTTCACCTAATTTTCACCTCATATGCTGCTGTGGCATGGTGGAACTTGTCGTTCCACAGCCACTATCTGCTATGGAACATGGAACAAGTGCCAGAATGCCCCATAAGTCTCCGTTTGTAACTAGGGGACAGATGTAAGTCGCAACGGTGTAAGTCGAGGACTGCATGGATATATTTATGTATATACAGTATATACTCTCACAACCATTATAATCGCTCCAATGCATTTACTGTGACCAATAAAAGCATTCTTTTTAAATGGTCTTGATAACCTCTCCTTGAGAGGTTATAAATAACCCAGTATGTTCTGCTCCTACAGGTCTATGCAAGGCAGGTCATACACATTAATATAATGCTAACCATCTTATGTATATGATCGCTTTATTACATAGTTACATAGTTAGTAGGTTGAAAGAAGACACATGTCCATCGAGTTCAACCAAGGGTGGGGAAAATGTGGGTGAGGGAGAGAGACAAGGACTTAAAGCCAGGCTCTCCACTGGTTAATGCCCCGAAACCCACAAGGCAAGAACCAACCTGCTCCAGTATAGACCCTATATCTGACCCCAGAGCCGCCACCGGCCAGGATCCAGAATTTTACCTAGCTACGTACGCATTAATATTCTTTAGTTCCAGGTAGGTATCTAAGCCTTTCTTGAAACTCTCTACAGTTCCTGCTGTGACCAGCTCCTCAGGCAGGCTATTCCACAGATTTACAGTTCTTACAGTGAAGAACGCTCCTCTCCTCTGGAGATTAAATCTTTTTTACACTAGTCGAAGGGAATGTCCCCTTGTCTTTTGAGGGGGCTTCACCTGAAATAATTTTTCCCCATACTTTTTGTAGGGACCAATTTATATATTTGTATAAATTAATCATGTCCCCCCGAAGCCGTCTTTTCTCAAGACTAAATAAGTTCAATTCTACTAACCTTGCCTCATAACTAAGATGCTCCATTCCCCTTATAAGTTTGGTTGCTCGTCTTTGTACTCTCTCTAGCTCTATTACATCTCTTCTATAAACTGGGGCCCAGAACTGAACAGCATATTCTAAGTGAGGTCGCACCAATGCTTTGTACAGCGTAGAATGACATCCTTGTCCCGCGAGTCCATGCCTCTTTTAATACACGCCAATATCTTACTGGCCTTAGAGGCAGCTGATTGACATTGCATGCTGTTCTGTAGTTTATGATCTACAAGAACGCCCAGATCTTTCTCAACAAGCGATTCTCCAAGTTTTTCTCCCCTAGGACATATGATGCCTGTATATTATTTCTCCCCCGATGCAGAACCTTACATTTTTCCACATTGAACCCCATTTGCCAAGTGGATGCCCAAGCACTCAGTGTGTCCAGGTCTGCTTGCAATTTATGAGCATCTTCCATAGATTGCACTACCCTACATAGCTTGGTGTCATCTGCAAAAATCGAAACCGTGCTATTGATCCCTTCCACTATATCGTTAATAAATACATTAAATAAGAGAGGACCCAATACTGAGCCCTGCGGCACACCACTCTCAACCGGGGACCACTCAGAGTAGGATTCATTTACCACCACTCTCTGAGTACGATCCAGCAGCCAGTTTTTTAATCCAATTACACACTGTTATCTCTAACCCAATGGATTCTAGTTTACCTAACAAACGCTTATGCGGGACAGTGTCAAACGCCTTTGCAAAGTCTAAAAACACAATATCCACAGCTGCCCCGCTATCCAGACTTCTACTCGCCTCTTCATAAAAAGAAATCAGATTGGTCTGACAGCTTCTGTCCTTAGTAAATCCATGCTGGCAATCACTAATAATATTGTGTTTGTCAACATACTCCTGTATATAGTCCCTCATGAGCCCTTCAAACATTTTTCCCACAACAGATGTTAAACTTACTGGTCTATAATTACCTGGGCAAGACTTAGAACCTTTTTTGAAGATGGGAACTACATTTGCCTTGCGCCAGTCTCCTGGTACTATACCAGTCACCAAGGAATCTCTAAATATCATGTACAGGGGCACACTGATAACCGAGCTGAGCTCTTTAAGAACTCTTGGGTGAATGCCATCAGGGCCTGGAGCCTTGTTCACATTCAGTTTATTTAACTTGGCTTTGACTTTTTCTACACTGAGCCAATTAATTATAGCAGATGATGTATTAACAGTACTGGCACCACCTAGATCTGCACTTGGCCCACCCCCCTCAACTACTATCTCCTTGATAGTATATGACTGTCCCCAAATGTCATGGATAAGAAGGGTCATTCTTCTGGGATTTTAAATAGGACCTGTGACCTCTCCTGACATGTCTGTTTTAGAAAATACTGGAATTTCCCTATGAAATAACGATTTTGGAGTATCTACTCTAATAACTTTTATTCCTTCTAAAACTCAGTCAACTGAGTGTCACCAGGGGTATCCCTGCATACTGTGACATTATCCAATTATGAATTATTATGAGTTGAGTCATTGAATGCAGGGACACACCCCCAATTGGTAACGCCCAGCTAACTGATTCAGTAATACATTTCTAGAAGGAATAACAGGAAAACAACACATCACAGAATTATAAGAGATGCTACAGAATTGTTATTCCACAGGGAACACAACGATTTACTAAAACGGACATGTCAGATGTCACGGGTTCTCTTTAACCTACCAAATCCTTTTGTTCTCAGGAGAGATAAGAACAGAGGTGTCTGTCTGGCAACAGCTTTCTTACCGCTCCTCTGTGAGAAAACATGTGTGCTCACATGTGGATTTGTATAGGAGAGATAACTGTCAGATGAATAAGTGCCTAACTGACAGCTGGCGGAAGTCTATTATTATTATTGTTTATTTTAAAGCACCATTAATTCCATGGCGCTGTACATTCAAGGGGGTTACATAACATAAAATAAGTGAGACAAAATACAATTACAATGATAAATGACTAACAGCTGGTACAGAGGGAAAGAGGACCCTGTCCACAAAGGCTTACAATCTAAAAGGAAAGAAGAAAGAGACAGAATGTGAGGGGCAGACAGGTTATTTTAGGTTATAGGCTATATTGAAGAGTTGTTTTTAGATTGCTTTTGAAACTAGTGAAAGTGGAGGAGAGTCTGATGTATTGAGGTAATGATTTCAAGAGCATTAGGGAAACATAAGATAAGTTTTGGTGATGGTTGTGTGAGGAGCTGAAAAGAGGAGAGCAGAGAAGAAGGTCCTGTGGGGAGAGAAGATTGTGTGAAGGAGGGTAATTGGGGATTAAGGCAGAGATGTATGAGGGAACAGGTTATGGAGAGCATTGTAGGTCATGGTTAGCAACTTTACCTGAATTCGCTGTCCAAAGGGTAGTGTCACGTCATGGGAGGTACAGTGAGCCCTGACTGGAACCCAGCCCACTGTCCCTGCCTACTTGACGTGCTGCCCTAGGCGGCAGACGCCAATTGGGCGACAGTCCCTGCACTGCTAAAGTGCTGGGACCGTCAGGAGGAAGAAGAGTCAACAGTCCGGGTCAAAAGCCAATCAGGAACACCAAGCCACAAAATGGAACCAGAGAGAAAACGTAAACAAGCCGAGGTCAAACTGAACGGGAGCGAGGTACAGAATCAGAGTGCAAGACAGGGTCAGGAAAACAAGCAGAGGTCTGGTACACAGATAAGCAAAACAACAAACAAAGCACAGGTAATAGGCAGCCCGGAGCATATCACAGGCGCAGCATTCAGCCTGCAAGGAGTTTAAATGTGATCCCCGGATACTGCCCCTGCTGCTGATTGGAGCGGCCTCCGGGTCCTCCCATTGGCTGGTGCGACACGCCCCCTGTCCAGAGTGCTTGGGCCTCTGTCACTCATGGAGCTGCCAGCAGACTGTCTATCCGCGTGGGGTCGCAAATCAGCTGCTGCAGAATGTTGCTCCCTGCAAGCTGAGCGCCGCCTAGCCCTGACAGTACCCCCCCTTTTAGGAGGGGCCACTGGACGGACCCTTGCTTGGTCTGGGTTTGTCCAGGTGAGATTCATGGAATTCCTTTACCAGGTGATCAGCATGGATGGAATTCGCCGGAACCAATGATCTCTCCTCCGGACCATAACCCTTCCAATGGACCAGGTACTGCAGTGACCTTTGGACCTTACGGGAATCCAAAATTCGGTTGACTTCATATTCTAACTCCCCCTCTATAAACACTGGAGGAGGAGGTATAGAGGGCGGAGTCACAGGCTGAATATACTTCTTAAGAAGTGCCCGATGAAATACGTTGTGTATACGGAGAGAAGAGGGTAATTTCAGCTGATATGCCAACGGATTAACCACCTCAAGAATCACATATGGACCTATATAACATGGCGCGAGTTTACCAGAGGGCACTTTCTATCGCAGATTTCAGGTGGATAACCATACTTTATCCCCAACAGCAAACCCTCTAGAACAAAGACGCCGTCTATCAGAATTTTTCTTCTGGATGTTCTGGGTATGAACCAAGTTCTTCTGAACTTTGGCCCAGACTGTGCACAGATCTTTAATGATAACATTCACCACGCTGTGATTAGATGTAGCACTGGAAAATGAGGCATGTCTTGGGTGAGACCCATAGTTACAAAAAAATGGAGAGGTACCAGACGAGCTACTATCCTGATTGTTAATGGCAAACTCTGTCAATGGTAAGTACTTTACCCAAACTGCCTGCAGATCAGAGACATAACAACAAAGTTTCTGTGTTACCTTTTGGTTTACCCTATCTGCCTGCCCATTAGTCTCTGGGTGGAAGGCAGAGGAGAAGGACAGAGTGATACCTAGAGCCTTGCAAAAGATTCTCCAAAATCGAGAAACGAACTGAACTCCTCTGTCAGAAACAATATTCTCTGGTAACCCATGTAGTTTGACAATGTGCTTGATAAAGAGTTCAATAAGTTTCTTGGATGACGGCAACCCCCTTAAAGGGACAAGATGGCACATTTTACTGAAACGGTCCACTACAACCCAAATAACCGTTTTGCCCTCTGAAGGAGGAAGATCCATAATAAAATCCATGAAGATATGGGTCCATGGATGTTCAGATACAGATAGAGGGAAAAGTTCACCAGGAGGATGAGTTCTGAGAACCTTTGCCCGAGCGCAGACTTCACAAGATGCCACATAGACCTCAACATCACGAGACAATGACGGCCACCAGTAAATACGAGAAATCAACTTCTTTGTACCAGACATTCCAGGATGTCCAGATAACACGGAATCATGAAATTCTTTTAATACTCGTAAACTAAGTGGGAACAAAGACCTTCAAAACGGGACAATTAGTAGGTCTCATATCCTGGTGAGTCTTAATCTCAGTGGCTAAATCAGGGGAAATGGCTAAGACAACAGTCTCCTTGGGCAATATAGGTACTGGATCCTCCTGGGAAGCATGGCTGGCACAGAAACTTCTAGATAGCGCATCGGCTTTAACATTCTTAGAACCTGGTCTGTAAGCAACAACAAAGTTAAAGCGAGTAAAAAATAATGCCCAACGTGCCTGACGTGGATTCAACCTTTTTGCATTTTCTAAAAAAGTAAGGTTCTTATGATCAGTAAGAACCGTGACTTGATGTTGGGCACCTTCGAGGAAGTGGCGCCATTCCTCGAAGGCCCACTTAGTAGCCAACCAATCTCGATTACCAACGTCATAATTAGTGTTGAGCGATTACGTTGGCTGTTGACATCGGGCGATAGTCGAAAGTCGGCCATCATCGATAAGGTTTTTCGATAGTGAGCAGTCGAATATGAGCGATGACCATTAAAGTCTATGGGAGAGCAACAACACCTTCATTCTTACACCCAAACAGGGATGGAGAAGCTGGAATTAACATCCACAACAGTCAAATGGATACGTGCTACATCTTAGGCAACACACTTAGGTTATAAAAGCCACAGAAAAAAACACACACCATTCACTATCCCTGTCTTGTACCACAGCATGACCCTTAAACCTGCATCACCCACAAATTAAAAAGTGCCAGAAGGCAGTATGATTTGAACCATCATCTTACTTGAACTGGACATTGAATATACCTGTCCTGGAACGCAGCATGAGCCCCAAACCTGCATGACCCCCAGATTTAAAAGTGCCGGAAAAAAAGAGTCTTTCAACCACCATTTTAGTTTCACTGGACATTGACTATACCTGTCCTGGGCCACAGCATGAGCCCCAAACCTGCATGACCCCAGATTAAAAAGTGCCGGAAAAAGGAGTCTTTCAACCACCATTTTAGTTGAACTGGACATTGACTATACCTGTCCTGGGCCACAGCATGAGCCCCAACCTACATGACCCCCAGATTAAAAAGTGCTGGAAAAAGGAGTCTTTCAACCACCATTTTAGTTGAACTGGACATTGACTATACCTGTCCTGGGCCACAGCATGAGCCCCAAACCTGCATGACCCCCCACATTTAAAAAGTGCCGGACAAAAGGAGTATTTCAACCGCCATTTTAAGTTTCACTGGACATTGACAATACCTGTCCTGGGCCACAGCATGAGCCCCAAACCTGCATAACCCCCAATTTAAAAAGTGCCGGAAAAAGGAGTCTTTCAACCACCATTTTATTGAGACTGGACATTGACTATGCCTGTTCTGGACCACACAGCATGACCCCAAAACATGCATGATCCATGCTGACGATGCTGATGACGACATTTGTGGCCCGTGACTGGGAGGACGAGGAGGTAAGAACTGCTAGATGCAGGTTGCATTAACCACTGAAGGACAGATTGGCGACGATTTCGTTACTTAGATTCACAGGGGGCCGACCCAGTGAGACAGGGGCCCGATGGTCCTCAATGCGTCCGCTGGAAGCGTGTTGTGCCGAAATGGAAGAAGCACCTTTTCCGTACCTCTACCTCCATGTGCACCCCCCCCTTTTCTCGCTTACCACCTGCCCTTTGTCCCTGTTTTAGAAATATAAAAATTTGAGAAGGTTTGGAATGTTTTGGAAAGCCCTTTATTAAAAGACGGCAATCACAGCTATTCTAAAATCCCTCAATCAAAAAAAATTGCTGGATTCAAATTTAATGAAAGGGTGTTATCAACAAATCTGGACTGGGCAAAGTGAAAAAAACACATACTGTTATGTTTTGTAAAAAAACCCGGTATTTTTTGCCCTTTCAATTCCCCTGTGGGGGACTATAGAATTGCTGTTTTAAGTTTTTTACCGTGGATCGCTCAATGAACAAAGTGGTGCGCAAAAGTAAAAAACACGTATCTGTTATGTTTTGTATAATACACGTTTTTTTTTGCCCCTTTTTAAAATTCACCTTTGGTGACTATAAAATTGCGTTTAAAGATTTACGGGTCTCTCAATGAACAAAGCCGGGGCGAAAAAGTCAAAAAACACTATCTTTTTATGTTTTCTATAATACATGGTATTTTTTGCACCTTTAAAATTCACCTGTGGGGACTAATAGAATTGCTGTTTTAAATTTGCTGGATGCTGGTCAATGAACAAAGCGGGGTGCGCAAAAGTCAAAAAAAGTACTGTTATTTTTTCGTATAATACACGGTATTTTTGCACCTTTCAATTCACCTGGGTACTATAGAATTGCTGTTTTAAGTTTTACGTGGATGCTGGTAAATGAACAAAGGGGTGCCAAAAGTAAAAAAAACACGTATCTTTTATTTTTGTTGATACAGGTATTTTTGGCAACAAAAAACCCTGTGCTGACTACAAATTGCTGGATTGTAATTTAACTGCAAGGGGAATATCAACACAGGTGGAATGCGAAAAATTAAAATAACACCTATCTGAAATGTATATGAAATAAAAATGGAGTTTGCACCAACAAAGAACCTGCAGTTTTCTAAAATGATGTTATCCAATATAAGGGTTTAGCCCGGGGCCCAATATCCAGGAATATTTTTTAATAGCAAATTTAATAATAAAGATATTGCAGTGCAATGTCTACACTAATCTGGTGAACTTTATTCAGTGTTCTTTAAGATAGATATTGTCTGTTTCGCCCCGGGGCCCCTTCCCCCCGCTCTCCCCGTGACTTTAAAATCGTTTGATGCTGCCCTTAAAATTCTCTACTAACTAATAAAATATTAAAAATTTTAAACTAACTAAAAATTGGAAGGATCACAGCTAATAGTACAGGTTTCTCTGTGCAAAATAACTAATTTCGTGAGCTGTTTTTGGCACGGGAGAGCGCACGTCCTATCCTATGAGCCTGAGAGACACTAAGGTGAACAAAACGCTGTTTTATGTAATACGAGCTGTATTTTTTCCCGCCAATCGCAACCATACACATCCCCGCAGACCGCACACACAACTCACTCTGCTCTATTCGTAATCTGATTTGCTGGCCGCCAAAAATTTCAGGAAGCGCCGAAAAAGGCGCGATTTTAAAAGATGATGCACAATTTTAACCTTTAATTTTGCATGATCTGAAAATTTCATCACCCTAAAAACCTTGCCGATTTCAACTTTTTCATAAAAATCGCTCAACACTAGTCATAAATTCCCCTTTACCGAGGGAAAAATTTACCAAAAGAAAGGGACAAGGACGAAGGTTAGTCAAAGTGCGACCCCCGAGGGCAAGACCCCCCCCCGCACCATCTTCAACCTCGAAAAAAGGGTTTTTATGTCTGCTTGAATCAAAACAGGGGGAGATACAGAAGACTGCTTAAGTTTTTCAAAAAAGCCTTTATGGCCTCCATTTGCCAATTATTGAACTTTAAACCCCCCCTTAGTCATGTCAGTCAACGGACGAACTAGGACAAAAAATGACGGATAAAATTTTCGATAATAATTAGCAAACCCTAGGAAACGCGTAGGGTTTTTAGGGATAAGGACGGACACAGTCCCAAAAGGGTTAATTTTTTCAGGGGTTATACAAAATGAGTTAGGACTCAGGATATACCCAAGAAACGGGACTTCCCACCCCGAAAACACATTTTTTTTAAGCTTGACAAACAAACTATTCTCCTTCAGGGGCCGCTAATACCTGTCCGTATAACGTGTTATAACTGTGATGACAGTGGTTGAGCGATTTTTAATCGACAAAGTTGAAATCTGCAAGGTTTTTTATGTGAACTTCGAAATTTCCAGATCCATGCGATAATAAATGTTAAAATCTGTGCATCATCTATTTAAGATCGCCAGCCTTTTCGGCGATTACTGTAATTTTGGCGGCCAGCAAATCAGATTACAGAATAGGCAGGGTGAGATGTGTGTGCGACGTCATGACTGGGAGTGTATGGTTGCGATGGCTGAAAAATCACATGACCCAGTCGTTTTACATAGAACAGCGTTTCCTGTTTTCAGCCCTCAGTGTCTACAGCGTCCTCATTAGGGCATAGACCTGCGTTTCTGCCTGTGGCAAAACACTCAGCGAAATTAGTCTATTTCTGCACAAGAGAAAAACACTATCTATAGCTGTGAGCCTTCCAATTTAGTTACATGAGGATTTGAACATTTAATTAGTTATTGCCTAGAGAATTTTAAAGCAGAAAATCTACCACCAGTAAATTCACGGCGGTGGGAGCGGGGGGGGGGGGGGGGGGTTGGCCCCCCCGGGCGAACACAGACAAGCGCTATCTTTAAAGAACACGGGATAAAAAGTTTCTCGCAAGACTTATGTAAGACATTGTAGTGGAATAAATCTTTACTTATTAACATAGTTTTTCTATTGAAATATTTCCTGATATTGGGCAGCCCTGACTTACATTGATAAACATCATTTCTAGTAACTCAAGGTCTCTTTGTTTAGCGCAAAACTCCACTTTTATTATCAGTATACATTGCAGATAGGTGTTCAATTTTACCCATTACACCTTGACTGTTGAATATCCACCTTTCACTTATATTACAAACCAGCAATCTTGTAGTCAGCACAGTTTTTTTGTTGGCAAAAATACCGTGGTACAGAACGAAAACACACAGTTACGTTGTTTTTTGACTTTTGCCACCCAGCACTGTTCATTGATGCATCATCTACGTAAATCTTAAAACAGCAATTCCTATAATTCACCACAGGGTTGATTGAAAGGTTGCAAAAAATACCGTTTATTATATCAAAACATAACAGTTTACGTGTTTTTGACTTTGGCGCACTCAGCACTGGTTCATTGACGCAGCATCTACGAAAAATCTTAAAACAGCAATTCTATATTCAGCACACAGGTGAAATTGGAAAAGGTCAAAAATACCGTTATTATATCAAAACCATAACAGTTACGTGATTTTGACTTTTGCGCATCCCAGCACTGTTCATTGCTGCATGCATCTACATAAATCTTAAACAGCAATTCTATTTCACTCACAGGTGGAAAATTGAAAGGTGGCAAAAAAATACAGTTTATTATATTCAAAACATAACATTACGCGTTTTTTTACTGTTTGCGCACTCAGCAAAGCACTGTCATTGACGCAGTCATCTACGTAAATCTTAAAACAAACACACCAGCAATTCTATATTCACTCACAGTGAATTGAAAGGTGCAAAAAATACAGTTTATTAAATCAAAACATAACAGTTATGTGTTTTTTGACTTTTGTCGCACCTCACACTGTTCATTTGACGCAGCATCGTACGTAAATCTTAAAACAGAAATTCTATATTCACCACAGGTGAATTGAAAGGTGCAAAAAATACAGTTTATTATATCAAAACATAAACTTTACTTGTTTTTGACTTTTGCGCACCCAGCACTGTTCATTGACAGCAGCATCTACGTAAATCTTAAAATAGCAATTCTATATTCACCCACAGTTGAATTGAAAGGTGCAAAAAATTAACAGTTATTATATCAAAAACATAACAAGTTTACGTGTTTTTTGACTTTTGCGCACTCAGCACTGTTTCATTGACGCAGCACTACACGTAAATCTTAAAATAGCAATCATATATACACCACAGGTGAATTGAAAGAGCAAAAAATACAGTTTATGATATCAAAACATAACAGTTTACGTGTTTTTTGACTTTTGCTGCCACCCAGCACTGTCATCTGACGCACCATCTACGAAATCTTAAAAAGCAATTCTATATTCACCACAGGTTGAAACATGAAAGGTGCAAAAATACAGTTTTTAATAATCAAAACATAACATTTACGTTTTTTTACTTTTGCGCACTCAGCACTGTTCATTGACAGCAGCATCTAGTAATCTTAAAAACAGCAATTCAAATATTCACCAGGTGAATTGAAAGGTTCAAAAAATACAGTTTATTATATCAAAACGTAACATTACGTGTTTTTTTGGACTTTGCGCACCCATATTATACCCCCCCACCCCCAATCCCCCCCCACCAGCACTGTTGCATTGAGACCAGCATCTACGTAAATCATTAAAATAGCAATTCTATATTCACCACAGGTGAATTGGAAAGGTGTAAAAAATACATTTTTATTATATCACAACATAACAGTTACGTGTATTTACTTTTTGCGCACACCAGCAACTGTTCATTTTGAAAAACGCAGCATCTACTAAATCTTAAAAAACGCAATTCTATATTCACCACAGTGAATTGAAAGGTGCAAAAAATACAGTTTTTTATTATATCAAAACATAACAGTTTACGTGTTTTTTGACTTTTTGCGCACTCAGCACTGTTCATTGAATGCAGCATCTACGTAAAATCTTAAAATAGCAATTCTATATCACCACACGACAGTGAATTGAAAGGTGCAAAAAATACAGTTTAATATATCAAAACAAACAGTTACGTGTTTTTTTGACTTTTGCGCACCCAGCACAGTCATTGATGCAGCATCTACCGTAAATCTTAAAATAGCAATTCCCTATATATCCCACCCACAGTGAATTGAAAGTGCAAAAAATACATTTTATTATATCAAAACATAACAGTTTACGTGTTTTTTGACTTTTGCGCACCCAGACACTGTTCATTGACGGCAGCATCTACTGTAATCTTAAAATAGCAATTCTATATTCACCACAGATGAATTGAAAGGTGCATAAAAATACATTTATTATACTCAAAACATAACAGTTTACGTGTTTTTTTGACTTTTGCGCACTCAGCACTGTCATTGATGCAGCATCTACGAAAATCTTAAAAAAGCAATTCTTAATATTCACCACAGGAGACTTGTGAAAGGGGTGCAAAAATACAGTTAATAATATCAAAACATAACAGTTACGTGTTTTTTGACTTTGCGCCCCCAGCACTGTTCTTTGACGCAGCATCTACGTAAATCTTAAAACAGCAATTCTATATTCACCACAGGTGAATTGAAAGGTGCAAAAAATACAGTTAAATCAATCAAAAAATAAAAGTTAAGTGTTTTTTTTGACTTTTGCGCACCCAGCACTGTTCTTGACGCAGCATCTACGTATATCAATTAAACAGCAATTCTATATTCACCACAGGTGAATTGAAAGGTGCAAAAAATAACGTTAGAATACGCAAAAGGAGAGAACAAATACGTGTTTTTTTATTGACTTTTGCCCATTCCAGATTTTTTGATAGACCACCTTGCAAGTTAGAAATTTTGAATCCAGCAATTTGTTTTGATTAGAGGTATTTGAGATAGCTGTGATTTGCCGTCTTTTAATAAGAGACTTTCCAAAACTAAATTTTTATATTTCTGAACATGGAGCGAAATGCAGGTGGTAAGCGAGCAAGAGGGGGTATGCACATGGAGGTAGGGGTACGAGAAAAGGGTGCTCCTTCCAGTGCTGGCGACAACACGCATGCCAGCGGTTTCGTCAGTTGCAGGACCGTCAGCCTGTCATCGCTGGGTCGGGGCCCTGTGAATCTAAGTAACGAACATCGTCGCCAATCTGTCCTTCAGTGGTTAAATGCAACCTGCATCTAGCAGTCTTACCTCCTCGTCCTCGCAGTCACGGCCACAAATGTGGGTCATCACACATCAGCATCCGTCCAACATAAAAGCAGCCCAAATGTCAACTCGTGTACCCACCCTGTGGATAATCCATTGTCTGAAGACCTCTTTGATGACAAAATGGGGTTTTGGGTCAAAAGGGCATGTTAAAAGATCAAGAGGATGATTTAGTCGGCTCTGACGACCAGTAACTGAAGACATCAGAGGAGGTGAAGGAAGCCGGTCAATCGGCAAATATCCCGGGCGGTCGGCAACGCCTTGCAGTGCCCCTTGCTTGTAGCCCGCAGCTTCTGGATGCAGAAAGTCAGGACGACCAAGTCACCTGTTTGATGATAGATGATGACGACATTTTCGGTCCATCCTGGTCTTTTCCGCAGAATTTGCCCTTTCGAGCGCTTCATCATGGACGAGGAGGAAAGACGATGGGGTAGTGTCAATACGGGTCCCGGGCCACAAAAAGGGAGAGGGGCGGTCCCCAGAAGTCCGCTAAAATGATTCCGCCAGCCCCGGTCTGCGCAAACACCGCTCCTCGCTTTTCGCCGTCAAAAAAGGGCCAGGACCTCTCAAGCCTGGGCCTTCTTTAGCAAGCCTCTGATTCACCCAGCGATGTCATATGCCGCCTTTGGGCCCTAAACGCATAAGTAAGAGGCAAGAACCTTAAGTTTGGGTTTAAACCCCCAAACCCAAAATGTCTAGTCAAATTCAGCGAATTCATGAGTTGAAATTGAGGGAACACTTGGCCAAAAAAGGCCCGACCGACGCCGGGCCTCCAACCACTGTCACAACCCTCTGTCTCCGCCTCCTCCTCCTCCGCCACCACCAAGCGTTCCTCAGCTGCCATGTCTCTCAGAGTCATGATCAGGGATCACCTCCGCTTCAGCCTCCACCGTCGACGAGTATCACCAGCACCACCAGAGACCCATCCTACCGATTCTCCTTCCACCAATTTAACGACCTGCACGCCGTACAGCGGCCAGTCTAGCAGCCAGCCTTCTGTCTTCCAGGTTTGGGAGCAGAAGAAACACTTTAACCCAAACCATCCCAAAACCAAAAGCCTGAATGTCGGCATTTCCAGGCTTTTGGCCTTGGAAATGTTGCCTTTCCGTCTAGTGGACACAGATGGTTCCGCCACATCATGGCCCTCGCCTGCCCTCCAATACCAGATGCCGAGCAGGCATTTCTTTGCCAAAAAGCCGTCCCTGCCCTGGCCAGCCACGTGTCATCTAAAATTTCAAGCGCGTTGTCTGCATCTGTGTCCGAAAAGTCCATCTCACCACCGACACAGGACTAGTAATGCACGGCCAAGCCGCTATATCTCTGTGACAGCTCACTGGGTGAGCTGGGTGGATGTCCTCTGGGGTGACGGTGCTCTCAGGCTCGCGCCACGCTCTTCAAAACCGCAGGGATGGTGCAGGCTCTTTCCCCCAAGGTCCTCTGGTGGCATCACGTGCCCAGAGACACCAGCCGTGTTTGAAAATTAATCTGCCTTGAGACCGTCCACACACAGGTCAGGAGCTGTGGACGGCTCCAACAACGAGACCGAGCGCTGGCTGGGTGACAAGAAAACCTTGTGCCAGGCAAGGTGGTGTGCGATAATGGGCGAAATCTGCTGGCCGCCCTTAAGATCGGTAGGCTGGAGCACATCCCTTGCCTGGCACCTGTCATGAACCTTGTCGTCCAGAAATTTCTAAAGAGCTAACCCGGTCTGGACTGCCTGCTGAAAAGGCTCGAGGTCTGAGTTCGCACTTCCGCCGTTCGCACCCTGCTTCGTCCCGCCTGGCTGCGTTGCAGCGTCAGCTCGGCCTCCCCGTCAACCGTCTCATTGTTGACGTGGCAACACGCTGGAATTCCACCCCCACATGCTCCAGCGATTGTGGCAGCAGCGCAATGCCATTACGCAGTACGAAGTGACACATGGCCTGACAAGCAGCGGTACGGACCTCAGGGTGTTGAACCACCGAGAGTGAGGCAGGTGAAAGAGCTCTGCACCATCCTTGCCAGTTTTGAAGAAGCCACCAAAATGGTCCAGTGCGGACAATGCCCTTGTCAGCATGAGCTTGTGGTGATCTTAGTTCTGGAACGATCGTTGGACACTCTGAAACAACAGGTCCCGCCAGCGACGAGGAGGAGACGGACACAGATGCGGACACGGGGCCTTTCTCTCCGTCAAATCCACAAGGCCCGACAGTAC
>JAODAL010031356.1:0-48571 GCA_025379985.1 Phyllomedusa bahiana
TGAAGGAAATTTTAAAAGATACCCCCCTGCAGTTTTTATTATAGTGATAGCCCCCTGTTAATATTAAATAGTGATACCCCCCCTTAGTAATAATTAATAGTGATTGCCCCCCTGTAGTAATAATTAATAGTGATGGCCCCCCCCTGTAGTAATAATTAATAGTGATAGCCCCCTGTAGTAATAATAATGATTGCCCCCTGTAGTAATAATTAATAATGATTGCCCCCCTGTAGCATCCAGATTAGTTAAATGAAAGAAAAAAAAAAACGAAGAAAACACGGTTACTCACCATTCCCGGTCCCTGCGGCCTCTAGGACCCAGCGTGCGACGAGACCGAGCGCCGCAGGGGGTGTGACGACACCTCTGTATCATCCCCCCTGCGTCGCTGCTCTGCAGCCGCGCAATGCGCAAAGCTGTTTTAACCCTGCGCAGCAGGATTACAACGGCTGCGCAGAGCAGATGCCGACCGCCCGGACTAAAGTCACCGGGCGGTCGGCATCATGTTAGCCCGGCGCCACGGACCGGCAGTTGGGGACCCCTGTTATAAACTACATGCATGGAGAGGGGGGGCTAGGAACCTATGTGCTGCACAAAGCCAAGATGGTTGATTGCCGACTGCTTTCCGTTTAAATCAATGAAAGTTATACAGATTTTGCAACAGTGATACAGAGAATGAGGTCATATTTCGTAGCTAAATGGGTTGTGAACAACTAGACAAAAAGGATTTTGTTCTCTAGAAATATTCCCAGCTCTGGGCATGGACTGTATCTGGTATTGCAGCTCATCTCCATTGAATGCAATGAGTTGCAATACTTGACACAGCCCATTGACAAGAGTAGCTGTCAACTGAAATCATTAACATTAGATGGACATTTAGGCCTTCACCACTATCACGTGTTAGAGAAAAGGTGGGGAATCTCCAGCCCTGTGCTTGATGTTCCCAAGTGATTTGAAGACCAGCGCAAAAACAGATCTTTAAAGGGGTTTTGTCACAAAGTAAAATTGATGTGGGAAGCTTGCAAATGAAATATCAAACATGTTCACCATTCATCATTATTAAAAATATTGCACCGTCTTTGTTTTAGCTGCTCCTTTAGTGATCCACTGTTTACAGCTCATCTCCAGGGGATACGACCAGGGCTGAGAGCTCCTCAGTCCTGGTCGCACATGCTCAGACATCACCTTTCCTCTCAGGCAGCTACTGAGTGTTCAAACCCCCAGGTGCTGTCACTCTACTCCCGTCCTGTGTGCTCCTTAGTAATTAGTCAAACGGTGCAAATAAATAAAAAAGAAACCTCAATCAGGTTTGTGCATTGATAAAGAGAAAAAAAAAGCCACAGGTTTGGTTCCTGCAGGGATTTGAACCTAGGACCCTTGTGACTGGAGGCAAAAACTTTATCTCTCAATGCTTTACATAAGCAGACCTTTCTTTGACTAAAGAGAGGAAAGACTTGGTGATTGTGCTGGGTCACATGATATGTAATTCAAACAAATTACACACGCCCCCTTCTGAGAACACAGAGCTGGATGCAGGAGGTATGAAATGAGATTGTGGCAAAACCCCTTTAAGCTGGTCTTCAAAGCTCCTGGCATTTGTTTGCTTACTTTGGACATCCAGTGCATCAGTAGCTGCTTTTGTCTGTTATTTCTACCCCGACATGCTACTGCACCTCAGACAAGAAAGCTTATGGTCATCATAGGATGGTGGAATGCAGACTTTGGTGCATTGCATCTACATTCGTGGGGTGGTCCAGCACTTTACGGCAATCTCTAGACTATATAATTTGTACCCCAATATGCTACATACTGCATGTAAACTCCGAGTGGGGTGCACTTCAGTTACAACTCTCGTACATGCCTTTTCTCGACTGATGTACTGTCAAGTCTGCCATCGGTCATCTATTAACCGTTTCAGGGCCCCATACAGCCAAATCAAATGGGGCCCCTCCCATTATTAGTTCCTATTTTTTAACATGTCAGTGAGCCCCTTTTTGATTAAGGCCCCTGTGTACTGTAACAGGCATAGACAAGATTTGCTACTGATTAATCTCTACGTTCAACAATGTGCACCCCTACTTGTGCTAAAGAGGGAGAGAAGCAGTTCCAATCATCACTTTAACTGAATGGGAATCCGTCCCAGCCATTACGGTAATCCACAGTTCTCATAGTGAACTATGGGTTTCATCTGTTCTCCCCGCCCGGCGTATTCGCCGAGCGGGGAGAAAGTGACATGCACATTATCCCGGCGGGTTACGCGCCGTGGATAATGCATGTCTATGGGGCCGGGGATCTGCGCCCCCGCCTTTTATTCAAGCCGTAATTACGGGCGAAATCCGTCACGCAATTACGGCTTGAATAAGCCGTGTGAACCGGCCCTAAGGGGTTAAAGCTAATCAATGAAATGGAAATTGCCCTTTAAAAAGCAAGATTCAATGTTGATTCCGCATGAAGAAGTGACATGTACCTTCTTTTAGTTGCTGTGCCTTTCTGCACAAAAAAAAAATCCCCAAAACGCAGCTGCATTTGAAAAAACCCTAATTTTTTTTTTTTTTGTATAGGCTGCAAATGATGTTATAAATATTCAAATGGCCCTTGGCAGAAAAAAATGGTTCAACACCCCTGTATTATAAAGACTAGTGTATGTAGAGACAAGTTGAATTACAGTCATTTATATGTTACCAAAACACAAAAGATAATAGGTTCAGATGGTATAGTATCAGGGTATGTTCACACAACGCTTTTTTATGAGGAAAAAATCCTCATCTAAAATCTGTGTGGATATTAGATGTGGATTTTATAAAAAATACATTTGGATTTCTTAGGCAGCTCAATAGAGATTGGTGCTGATACGCATACAAATCCATGCCAAAATAGTTTGATGCAGATTTTCAGCTTCCTATTGAAATTTAAAAAGGGGTTTTGCTGTTTTTCAAGCCACAGCCAAATTCAGGCTCCCCTTCAAATACAGCAGTGATGGGAAAAATAGATATTGTTCTTATTTACATTAATTTGGAGGTTTGTAAACCGTAGTGCACAAGACTCCAGAGCTTTGATGGGTTAAAGATTTTTTAGTAAAATTTTATAAAAAAAGTACATCTTCAGATCAGAAAAAAAGAAGGGGTAAAAGTCCCAAATTTTTAAAGTGCAATTTAAAAATGCGAGGAAAAATGTCAAATTGGGAAGTTGTTTGCAAAAGCAGGAGACCAAAAATTGCCCTAAATTGAAGAAAAAGCAAAATCGAAAAAACAAAAGTACATGGTAAAAACCCTTTTTTATTTACCCCTTTTCCTCAGGGTTTTATCCTTTAACATTTAATGAACCCCATGTTTTTAGGGCCGGGTTTAAAGGGTTTTAGGGAGGGGATAACTAAATAATTTCCCCTTTTCATAAAAAAGGGGGGGGTGCAAGTTTCTAAATTCAGTGACAGGCCCCTGGTAACAGCAGGGGGCGGAGCGGCTGGGTTCCCCGCTGTTTAACCCTTTAGAAGTTTCTTCCCTCTTAATGAATAAAAAAAATTTTCCACCGTTTTTTGTGATTGGAACCCCCGCCCTTTTATTGCCTCCCTTGTTCCAAATTTTACAGTTTTAAACCCCTCTTTTAAAAGGGCCCCTTTTCAAATGGGCCGGGATTTGGTTGGGGGGGTTTCGGCCGGGGTTTCCGGGCCCAAAACCCCGTCCAAATGCCCCGTTTATTACCGGTTTCCTAGGGAAAAAACCGGGGGTTTTCTGTTCAACAGTGGGTTTTGGGGTGTGGCTTTTGGGGGCCCCCGGCCCTTTCTGGTGTGTGTTTAGAAGTCTCCGGGGAAATTTTTGCAAAAGGGAGTCTTCGGGGGGGGGTTTCGCTGTGCTTTTTGGGGCCCGGGTTTTGGGGGGGTTTTTTTTTTGACTAAATGGGCGAAAACCCTTTCCGCCAAAACCCGTGGGGAAGACGTGAGTTTGGGGCGCAAAGTGGACGAGGTTTTGGCCGCGGTAACCGTGGCCAAACCGCGGGCACCCCCACCGTTTTGAAAAGGGCCCAAATGTTTATGCAATTTCAGGAAAAAAAGTAATGTAACCCCACCCCCTTTGTGGTTAAGTACCCAGGGGGACTAAAAATTTAAAAATTTTTAAAGAATGTTTAAACATATAAAGAAAAATTTAAAAAATTAGATCACCCTCCCTTTTTTCCCCTTTTTAAAAAAAAATATGAAGTTTTTACATAATTTTTTATCAAAACGTCCTTAAAAAAACCCCTCTATTTAAAAAGTACATTTTATTTTTTTACAAAATCATTCATTTGTTCATGAACACCCTAGAAGAAAAAAAAATTCTGGACGCCAAATTGTGGGGAGGGGTTTTGTTTCCCTTAAAATCATCAAACCCCAAAATACCCAAAAAAAAGTACACGTATCCAAAAAAAAAAGTGCACCCCCCAGGGCCAAAAGTGGGAAAATACAAAAAAAATTTTTGGTGCAAAAAAACCCGGGGATTCCCAAAGTCAATTTTAAAAAAAAGAAAAAATTTTTTTGATCATTTTTTTCGGCATGAAAAAAAAATTTTTGGGATTTTCGAAATCATAAAAAAATTCGAATACCCGAAAAACAAGTTATTTATACCGGGGGGGTGAAAGGTTTAAAAAAAAAACCCCGGAAACATGGCGAGGTACAAAGGGGTTTTTTCCCTTTCGCCCCCCCTTTTTTTCGTTTCCCCAAAGTATTTATGTTTTGATAATTAGAAAAGTACAAACTTGTCCTGCAAAAAATAAAAGTCCTCAAATGTTTTATATGGGTGGAAAAAAAAAAAAATGTTATGGCCCTTTGGGGAATTAAAGGAAGGGAAAAAAATACTGTTTGAGAAAAAAGCTTGGTCCTTAAGGGGTTTAAGCCAAAACAATGAAATGGAAATTGCCCCTTTTTAGGGTTCAGTGTTGGGTTCCCCGCAAGAAATGGGAAAATCCCTTTTTTTTTATGTTTCCTTGACACGGATTTCCCAAAAAAGATTTTGGGGAAAAAATCCCCCATGTCCTTTAAAGGGGAAAAAAAGAATATTTCCCCTCTTCCCCGTAAAAAAGTCCTATTCAACATCAAAATTCATCATGTGTAGACAGGTTTCTGTATAAAAACATGGATGGTATAAATGGATCTATTAAAATGCGGGGGAAAAAAAGGGCATTAGGAAAAATTTTTTCAAAAAATATGTAATTTTTTTCCTATAATACCCAAAAAACACACTCCCTACTTCAAAATGGGGGAAACCGGGCCCTGGATTTTCAAGTGTGAAACGCGTAGGGTTTTTTTGTATTATAGCAAATGAAAATTTTTTATTTTTTGGGAATATTTTTCATAAATTTCATTTCTTGCGAATAATTTTTTTTAATTTTAAAATATAGTGCGGGGGAAATTTTCCCCGGGAAAAATTTTTTTAAATTTCCCTAAAAAAGTGCCTTTTAAAAGTTTAATTTTTACTATCGTTGTTTTTACATGGAAGCTGTGTATTAAAATTTACACGAGGAGGAAATATCGAAAAAGCAGGGCCCCAATCAATTTGGAACAAATTTAGCTTGGGGCCCTTTTTTAGGGCAAGTTTTTATATGAGTTTTACCTTTGCTTTTACAAATTCATCAGGGGAAAACGAAAAATCTCCTATAATTTTGTAAACCGTAAACTAAAAAAATTTACACGAGGGGGCGCTGTGTCTTTCTTCTTTTTCCCCCTTTTTCCCAGCATGTTTTTTGCTATTTAAAATTCAAACATGTGAACATAGCCCATGCAGCAATTTCTTTGGGAAGTCCAAAGGAGGGGTTTTTTGGCCCGGTTTTTTCCCGGGTTTGGGGTTTTGGGAAAACCCCCGAAAAAAAAACCGGGGCCCAAAATGGGCCCAAAGGTGCTCTATGGAAAAAACCCCCTGCAGCGTCCCCCCGCCGGGTTTTTCTGTCCCACGGTTTTGCCGGCCCGGGGGTTTTCCCCCCGCAGAACATTGAAAAAGCCCCAATTTTCCCTCCGGTTTTTGGACGGAATTTGTGCATTTTCAAAAATTTAAGGGGGGGGGCTTTTCTCTGCTCGGGGGAGAAAAAAGCCCCTTCCCCCGCGGGCCGTGGGGGCAGCCCCAAAAAAGGACAATAAAAAAAACCCGGGCGCATAACCGACCCGGGATTTGTCACTTGCCGTGTAAACGGCCCCTTTAGTGAACCAGTGCAAGATTGTACTAAAAAAATATGTAAATTTCAGTTTGTTAAAATTTTGCTACAGCAAACCCCCCTTCACCCTTTTGAATGGTGATGCCAAAGTTTGGGAAAGGTTTCTTTTTTTTTTAGAAACCATCATACTCCCCAGAAACTGTGGAATAAGCCGGTTTTGTTGAGTGAAATTTTTCTAAAACAAAAAGGAAATACAGCAGAAAATTGTGTACGATACTGCAAAGCCAGGGGAATGATTCCAAAAGGGGCATGTGAAACCTAGGGCCGTAAGGGTTTTATGCTTTCCCGCTATGCTTACGAATGGGAAGGGATTTTTTGTGGGGGGTTTTCGTTTTACGGGTTTAAAATTTGGCAGCATTCCATCCAAAATTTTTGTTGCCGTTAAAATGATATGTCTTATTTGGGAACACTCTCTATGAACCTTAACAGCTGATCAGCAAGGTTAGGATGATTTTATACGGTGAGGTTTTGTGGCGTCTTTTCACTTGCAGTACTGTACTCCAATGAAACTGCAAGTTCCTTTCAATTATCTACATTTAGATAATTTAGAAAGGTGAGTAGTCAATTATTGTGTTTATATTCTGGATTTGTATACCGTTAAATAAGACAGTGCACACTATGACCATGCGTCAAACTGTGCAGGTCATAATGTACAGTGGGGAAAACAAGTATTTAGTTAGCCACCAGTATTTCAAGGTCCTGGAGTGGCCAGGTCTCCAGATCTCAACCCCATAGAAAACCTTTGGAGGGAGTTGAAAGTCCGTGTTGCCCAGCGACAGCCCCAAAACATCACTGCTCTAGAGGAGATCTGCATGGAGGAATGGGCCAACATACCAGATACAGTGTGTGCCAACCTTGTGAAGACACACAGAAAACTTTTGACCTCTTATTGCCAACAAAGGATATAGAACAAAGTATTGAGATGAACTTTTGTTATTGACCAAATACTTATTTTCCACCATAACTTGCAAATAAATTCTTCCCAAATCAGACAATGGGATTTTCTGGATTTGTTTCCTCATTTTGTCTCTCATAGTTGAGGTCTACCTATGATGTCAATTACAGGCCTCTCTCATCTTTGTAAGTGGGATAACTTGCACAATTGGTGGCTGACTAAATACTTTTTTTCCCCACTGTATATGCTAAACATATGCCAAATACGCACTGTTTGGAGCAGACACTTGACATACGTTTTAGGTTTGTTTGGTTTTTTTTTCCTAGCTTTTCAAAAGAAACCTACCCAATCAAATTGCAGGGAAATATGGGTGATAGGCAATAGGCTGTCATCCTTTTTTTTCCCAACAATTTGATCGGGTAGGTTTGTTTCTATTTTTAAAGATGGATAAAAATGTGTATGTTTACAACATGGGTAAATACACTATTATACATTTTAAATTGACATACACTTTTTTTTTAAAAAAAACAGTATATTGTAACATGCTTTTGTTTAACCTGAAAAAGTGCAGTGCCCTGCGTCCTCCATTTATTAAAATATAACAGATATTTGATAGATAATATAAAAACGGACACAATGTCAATGTACATTGCACACCCGTCCTACTTTATAAGTAAATGTACATATTGAAGTAAATGAACATATTGAAGTAAATGAACATATGTTTTTCATTATGTCACACCACCACATAATGGATCCGCCATCTGTCCAAAAGAACGCAGTGTGCACTAAATCTAAGCAACGCCAATCCAAGGCATATGACTGGTATTCCTGGGACATGCCTTCACCCGCTCAGGGCCCCGCGCTTCTTAGGGTATGTTAACACGGCGTAATGGGGTGCGTACTGTATGCGCCACAATATGTCGTGTGTTTTAGAAATACGCCCTATCATTACTAGCAGCACGTCAGCGCCGCAAAGTGACGTGTCACTTCTCTCCCGCAGCGTACAATACGAGACGAGACGTAATTCATAGCTCTGTATGAGCGCTATGATTTACTGTAATTGTGGCGTGCATTTCGGCCAAATTGAAGCGCAAATACGTGGCGAAATGCGCGCTGCAATTACACCGTGTGAACATACCCTTAGGGTTTTGCAGACCGCCTGAAAAACCGGCCGAAAATGAGCACAATGGTGCTCTATGGAAAACCCGTGCAGCAGTCCCCACTGCACGGGTTTTCCGTCCGGCAGCTTTTCCCCCCGCGGTCCGGCCACAGAACAGAATATGTACTTCTCAATGTGAAGGGGGAGGGCTTTTCTCCGCTCATCACGGAGAAAAGCTGTCCCCTCCGCGGCCGTGGGGACGGGCGCAAAACTGTGCATATACCGGTCGCATAACCGACCGGTATTTTGCACTTGCCGTGGGAACGCACCCTTATAGTGCTTAATAATGAAACATGTAGAGGTATAATTTATTTTGCTCTTGGCAAATATATTTATTGTAATAAATCTGGTGCAATTTTAGACTGTCTGTTTGATGGTAACAGTAAGACACTAAGGGTTTGGCCCCACTGCAAAGTTTTTTGGACGGTTTTACAGACGGTTTTCAGTTTTGAAAACCGTCTGTAAACCAACTGTCAACCCCTAGAATGGACCTCTATGGAAAATCCGTGCAGCGGTCCCCACTGCACTGATTTTCCGCTGGATGGTTTTTTAGACCGCCGGCGGTCCGAAAAAGATTGAACATGTTCATTCTTCCGCCCGGTTTTCGGGCGGAATATGAACAAGTCATTGCGAAGGGGGAGGGCTTTTCTCTGCAAACAGTGGAGAAAAGCCATCTCCCTGCCGCCGTGTGCACAGCCGCAAAAACAGAGCGAATACCGGTTGGATAATCCGACCGGTATTTGCTCTCTGCCGTGGGGACATGCCCTAACAGTAAATCAACCCTAGTATCACCAATGAACTAAAAGGAATATATAGAATAAAACATTGTCGGACAAGAACAAAAACAATCATGGACAAAGTTGTCATAGTCGTGTATTGTGGTAGTGGAGCTGTAGATCAGGTCTTATTGATGATTAACTCACCCTAGAAAGCGGCCTTTTGTTGGTCTCAGTACAAAGGAGCATTTTTCCCTGTGTGCGTTAACAAAAGGGTTGGGAATGCTGACAGGAGCCAGCTCCAGGTCCCAGGAGCTCACTGGATTCTGTCCACACATAGGGCACTGCTGAGGCACCGAGCTGCTGTAAATATCTCGGTCACAGTGATGGAACTTGACCAGGCTGGGTGCCAGGGGCTGTGTTGTTTCAGCGTCTTCCTGATCCCTGAACGCCATAGCAGCTGTCTGTCACAAGAAACAGGAAGAAGCACAACACCTGAGCTGACCTCCGCCGGAGCTCAGTCTACACTGGAGGAGATATACAGCCCTGACAGCAGCGCTGCCTGGCCAATTCATTGCAACTAAAGCATGTCCATGGAAGACTGCTAGTGCCAGAACAAGGCACGTCAATATTAGCAGCATTCATTTGTACAAACTCCCAATCTGTAGTGTCCCAAATGGTAATAATGACCCCTTGGTGCCTCTAACACTAAAATTACTCCAAAATGGCTAACGGTCTCCCATTTGTGCTCCAAATGTTTTGTATTCCCATATAGGAGGCAGTTAAATCCCCAATATAGTATGTAAGTAGGCAGAGTTAGGCTATGTTCACACGGCTTAAACTGGGGCGCATTTCGCTGCGTATTTCGTTGCGTACTGCGCTCAAATACGAGCGAAATGTGCCCCATTCATGACGGTAATCCACAGTTCCCATAGAGAACTATGGATTACGCCTCCTCTCCCCGGGCGTACAATACGCGCCACGAGTAATGACAATCTGTGGGGCCAGCAGGCTGCCGGCCCCCCCGCCCCGCAGGAGTATGCACCGATCGGCGCGAGCTTCCGAAGTTCCGGCGTAATTGCGGGGCGTACTGTACGCCCTGCAATTAGCCGTGTGAACTTAGCCTTATAGATACCCCAATAGGTAGGTAGATAGGTGGTTATAGAGGCCTTCCCAATAAGTCATAATATACGCCCCTGCTATGTTGTTATATAGGCAACCTGTAGGTAGGTATGTAGGTATATATAGGGCCCTTGTAGGTAGGAATAACCCCCCCCCCCCGGTAGGTAGGTGTAGAGGCCCCCCACTAGGTACGTATATAAACTGCTAGTAGGTAGTTATATAAGCCCCCTGTAGGTAGATATACAGCCCCTTTTAGGTAGGTATATAAGGCTCATCTAGGTAAAGATATGCCCCCCTGTGGGTAGAATTATTTGCCTCCAGTAGGTAGGTATATGCCCCAGTAGGTATAATTATTTGCTCCCAATAGGTAGGTATATGGCCCCTGTAGGTAGGTATATGCCCCCAGTAGGTAGGTATATGGCCCAAGAAGGTAGGAATATTCCCCCAGGATGTAGGTATATGGCCCCAGTACAGGCTCGGACTGGGCCGCCGGGGGAATGGTGAATCCTCTGGTGGGCCCCCCCGAGCCGCTGTGGGCCCCGGAGGCAGTGCCGCCACGCTCCCCGGGGCCCGGCCGCTCATTCTGTCACTGAACGCCATTGCTCTGCGTCCCGAGCGCCCACACCCCGGCCCGGGAGTTGGGGACTAATGTCCCAGACTCCCTGGGCTGCGCGGTGTCAGCGGAGCACAGCGCACTAGCGCTGCGCTCCGCTGATCTTCCTGGCAGGCTAAAGGCGTTAGTCCTTCAGCCTGCCAGGCGCTGGCCCCTACTGCTGACGTAGGCGGCGCGGTGACGTCACTATGCATGGCGGCAGTAGGAGACAGCGGCAGCTCGGAGCGGCCGGGAGCCGGAGCCAGGTAAGTGGTTGTTTTTTGTTTTTGTTTGACTAATAAAGGGGGCTCTGACTAACAAAGGGGGGCCCTGGCTACATAAAGGGGGCCCTGACTAATAAAGGGGGCCCTGACTAACAATAGGGGCCCTGGCTACATAAAGGGGGGCCCTGGCTACATAAAGGGGGGCCCTGACTATCTAAAGGGGGGCCTGACTATCTAAAGGGGGGCCCTGACTACTGACTAATGGGATATGACCTGAGCTGGTGTCTGACCACTATGTGGTCTCCATATGGTGGTGTTGTAGGTTATACCTGAGCTGGTGTCTGACCTCTATGTGGTCTCTATATGGTGGTGTTGTAGGTTATACCTGAGCTGGTGTCTGACCACTATGTGTTCTCCATATGGTGGTGTTGTAGGTTATACCTGAGCTGGTGTCTGACCTCTATGTGGTCTCTATATGGTGGTGTTGTAGGTTATACCTGAGCTGGTGTCTGACCTCTATGTAGTCTCTATATGGCAGTGTTGTAGGTTATACCTGAGCTGGTGTCTGACCACTATGTGGTCTCCATATGGTGGTGTTGTAGGTTATACCTGAGCTGGTGTCTGACCTCTATGTGGTCTCTATATGGTGGTGTTGTAGGTTATACCTGAGCTGGTGTCTGACCTCTATGTGGTCTCTATATGGCGGTGTTGTAGGTTGTACCTGAGCTGGTGTCTGACCTCTATGTGGTCTCTATATGGCGGTGTTGTAGGTTATACCTGAGCTGGTGTCTGACCTCTATGTGGTCTCTATATGGTGGTGGTGTAGGTTATACCTGAGCTGGTGTCTGACCTCTATGTGGTCTCTATATGGTGGTGTTGTAGGTTATACCTGAGCTGGTGTTGGACATCTATGTGGTCTCCATATGGTGGTGTTGTAGGTTATACCTGAGCTGGTGTCTAACCTCTATGTGGTCTCTATATGGTGGTGTTGTAGGTTATACCTGAGCTGGTGTCTGACCTCTATGTGGTCTCTATATGGTGGTGTTGTAGGTTATACCTGAGCTGGTGTCTGACCTCTGCGTGGTCTCTATATGGCGGTGTTGTAGGTTATACCTGAGCTCGTGTTGGACCCTATGTGGTCTCCATATGGCGGTGTTGTAGGTTATATCTGTGCGGGTGTCTGTCCTCTATGTGGTCTCTATATGGCGGTGTTGTAGGTTATATCGACGTTAGTATAGTGGCAGCGTACATGTGTTCCTGATTGTAAGAGTGAGGGAACACTTGACCCTGTGATAGGAGTTAGAATTTCTTTCTTGCTGGTGTATATTTTAGAAGGTGGTGAGGTGCGTGACCAAGGGAAACGTGGAGGGGGATATTGTATGTGGGCCGGTAGAGGGGAATATGGATGGAGCTACTTAGCCATGTGTCTATGATATGTTAGACTGACAAATGTGTGACTACATTGTACTACATAATACAGTTCTGTTTTGCACACTGTATTATGTGGTAAAATGGGCGCATATATGTCCTAGAGGCCGGTAATATTTTCATGTACAGTATGGTGGGCCCCGAGATCAATTCCCCTGTGGACCCCAGACCCCCCAGTCCAACACTGCCCCAGTAGGTAGGTATTTGTCCTCTCTCCCTCTGTACCAGTTGTTATTCAATTAGTGTTACCATTGTTCTTCGCTTTGACCTATGTTATACACTCACCGGCCACTTTATTAGGTACACCATGCTAGTAACGGGTTGGACCCCCTTTTGCCTTCAGAACTGCCTCAATTCTTCGTGGCATAGATTCCACAAGGTGTTGCAACGATGCTCAATTGGTACCAAGGGGCCCAAAGAGTGCCAAGAAAATATTCCCCACACCATGACAACCACCACCACCAGCCTGAACCGTTGATACAAGGCAGGATGGATCCATGCTTTCATGTTGTTGACGCCAAATTCTGACCCTACCATCCGAATGTCGCAGCAGAAATCGAGACTCATCAGACCAGGCAACGTTTTTTCCGATCTTCTACTGTCCAATTTCGATGAGCTTGGGCAAATTGGAGCCTCAGTTTCCTGTTCTTAGCTGAAAGGAGTGGCACCCGGTGTGGTCTTCTGCTGCTGTAGCCCATCTGCCTCAAAGTTCACCGTACTGTGCGTTCAGAGATGCTCTTCTGCCTACCTTGGTTGTAACGGGTGGCTATTTGAGTCACTGTTGCCTTTCTATCAGCTCGAACCAGTCTGCCCATTCTCCTTTGACCTCTGGCATCAACAAGGCATTTCCGCCCACAGGACTGCCGCTCACTGGATGTTTTTTCTTTTTCGGACCATTCTCTGTAAACCCTAGAGATGGTTGTGCGTGAAAATCCCAGGAGATCAGCAGTTTCTGAAATACTCAGACCAGCCCTTCTGGCACCAACAACCATGCCACGTTCAAAGGCACTCAAATCACCTTTCTTCCCCATACTGATGCTCGGTTTGAACTGCAGGAGATTGTCTTGACCATGTCTACATGCCTAAATGCACTGAGTTGCCGCCAGTGATTGGCTGATTAGAAATTAAGTGTTAACGAGCAGTTCGACAGGTGTACCTAATAAAGTGGCCGGTGAGTGTATATGTAATCTCTTACAGTGCCCTGGAATTAATGGCGCTTTAAAATAAATAATACTAATAAACAGAGGGCGATTTATGTTATACTAAATGGTTGCCAATCCTGGTTGGTCATCTTGTTCGCTGAGAGAAAATCTTCTATGCTTTGTCCTCTCTCTTGAAGCCAGCCTAATAAGGTATAATAAATAGAACTATAAGTGAATCCTACAACAATGTACCAAAAAAAGGCTGAAAATCAAGTATACAGAACAGGGAAATCGAGTCAAGTCTGGAGCACACAGAAGATACCTAACAATATTACTCGGTATCTTCTTGTGTCCAACCTGACCCTCAGGAAAGCTGATTGTAGACTGGTGTGTAGGGTATCTTCTGTATGCTTTAGCTTTGATCCTGGTTTTCCCTATTCTGTGACCTGCATCAGACCCCTGATCAAGTTGTAAGGCTACAGAGATACGGGTGGGAAACTATATCCTATATGAGGATTGGAACACGAAGGGTCACAAAATACCGTCAAAACATCTAAGTTTTTAAAAT
The DNA here is from genome assembly GCA_025379985.1 of Phyllomedusa bahiana. Taxonomy (NCBI): domain Eukaryota; kingdom Metazoa; phylum Chordata; class Amphibia; order Anura; family Hylidae; genus Phyllomedusa; species Phyllomedusa bahiana. The sequence continues at coordinate 14,024 of JAODAL010031356.1, forward strand.
TGTGTGGATTTATATGGACCGTTTTTGTTTTTGTTTTTTTTCCAAAAAAGTATAGTGCAATTGATTTTGCAGATACTTATATATGGGTAGGTACCTTAGTGTCTTTTGCGAGCAAGGACCTAGGGGCTGTTCACATGGTGTTTTATACCATGCCTGTGGCATCCATCAGAGAAAAAAGTATCCTGAACGAAACCATGCTGTAGCCACCAGGCCAAAGAAATCAATAGAGCAAGCGTAGTCCTATGTGGACTATGCTGTCTATATGGACTTTAGCCCCGTGGTATACCCTTTTCCTGGAGGGCTCAAAAGTTTAGCAGACTACGCTTTTGTGTCCCACATGAAAAGTGTATACTGCTGGGAAATAGAAAAAACTTAGTCCACATAGGACTATGTTTACTCTATTGATCTGTTTGGGACCACAAGAGGCTACATCAAACCAATGGATACTCAGACATGGTCTAAATGCCAAGTAAAGACTCCTAAGGCAGTAATTGCGGGACGTAAGCGGGAGCGGGGCGGCCGGCAGCCCGCCGGCCCCATAGACATGCATTATTCTCGTCACGTATACGCCGTGAATAATTGACATTTCACTTCTCTCCCCGCTTGTCATATTGTGCGAGTGGGGAGAGGAGACGTAATCTATAGTTCTCTATGAAAACTGTGGATTACCGTAATGACTGAGACGTATCTCCCCCCTTATTTCGCGCAGATAATGATTCATTTTCAGTGTTTTTAACTTCAGGCTATGTTCACACAGCATAATTGCGGGGCGTAATTACGCTCTGCAATTACGCCGTGTGTTCGGGAGATCGGCGCAAGCTCCCGCGGGGCGGCCGGCCCCATAGACATTGGGGCGTATTGTCCGAGCTGGGAGAGGAGGTGTAATCCATAGTTCTCTATGAACACTGTGGATTACTGTCATTATTGGGACGTATCTCGGCTCGTATTGAGAGCAGTATGGCGCGAAATACAGGCCGAAATACGTCCCAATTTCACCCATGTGAACATAGCCTTACAGGATTTGTGTCTATAAGGGAACTTTATGTGTATAAACATAAGTTTTCTAATAACGTTGTTGACGTTATAGAGGTGCACTGAGTTGCGCATTTTTTCTCTGTTTGTACTGCAGTTGGTTCTTACATTTTTGCACTCTAAAGCTTATTTGGTGTCCATTTTCTTGATTAGTCGTATACTCGAGATTAAGGCTCAGGTTCCACAGTCCCACGAGAGCTGTGTTTGGAAAAAGCCGTGACCACCAATGGCTGCATGAGTTTGCCGGTGACATCACTGTTTCTTCTGGCAAGCTTGTCCGGCCAATGGTGGTTCCGTTTTTAACCTTTTATGTTTTGAAACTTTATTAAGATGTTACAGTGACAAACATATGCAGTACAGTCCTGTATCAGAATAAAATGGCTTCTCTCCAGTGACCTCCATGATGTTCCCCAACAATTCCTGGATAAAACATTTCCCATATACTGACCATGGATATTATTTCCTCCCTGTGTGAGTTCTCAGATGTCTGTACAGGAGTTTGGTTTCCCTCTTGTGTGAATTCTTAGATGATGAATAAGACCGGGTTTGTGACAAACTTTTTCCACATTCTGAACATGAAATGGCTTCTCCCCTGTGTGAATTCTGTGATGTATAACAAGTGCTGATTTCTTAGTAAAACTCTTCCCACATTCTGTGCAAATAAATGGCTTCTCCCCTGTGTGAGTTCTCTGATGTGCAACAAGACTTGCATTCTGACAAAAACACTTCCCACATTCTGAACAAGAAAATGGCTTCTCTTCTTTGTGGACTCTCTGATGTGCAACAAGATTTGATTTAATGTTAAAATTTTTCCCACATTCTGAACATGAAAATGGCTTCTCCTCTGTGTGAATTATAAGATGACGAACAAGATGTGGAATATAATAAAAAGATTTCCCACATTTTGTACACGTAAATGGCTTCTCTCCTGTGTGAATTTTCTGATGTCTTAAAAGTGATGATCTGTACCTTAAAGATTTCCCACATTCTGAACATGGAAATGTTTTTTCATCTCTGTGAACTCTCTCAGGTCCGGTTCCTGTTTTGTCAGTTGGTGATTGAGTATCTTCTACATCCCAATCTGCAGATAAAAGTTGATGTCCATGGAGGCCTCTCGTCAAGTCTTCACCAGTCACTAACACTGATTCAGGGTTTTCCTGTCCACTCATCGCTCCTCTGGGCCTTTCCTGCAAGGATTCCATATTAAGGACCTGATCATCCAGTGGGAGGGTCTGCTCTTCCTCTGGACCGTCCTGGGAATATAGAGGACGGGGACTTCTCTCTGGTGGATTTCTCCTACTGGATCCATCCGGTGATGTGAGGGGCGGCTGATCCTCCATCATGACGTCCTTGTACAGATCCTTGTGTCCCTCTAAATACTCCCACTCCTCCATGGAGAAATAGACAGCGACATCCTGACACCTTATAGGAACCTCTCCAGTCAGCAGCTCAGTCATCCTGGTGGTCAAGTCTAGGATCTTCTGTATCAGTGAATGAGGTGGAGACTCGGGGCTCTGGGTGCTGCTCCATCCTCCTGACACACGGGGGGCCACACACTCACCAGACGACTTCTTCACTACTGTGTAATCCTCTCCGGTGATCACGTGGATTATCTCCAGGGTGAGCTCTAATATCCTGGCCGCCACCGTCTGGTTCCTGTTCTCGTCCATCCTTGCTGGGTCATTGACTATAATGACCATTGCTTTTAAAGGAAAACTTTACCTGTAAGAGTCCTGAACCAGAGATCAGTGATACTTCCGGTCTCTCCGGCTCCAGGTGGTTCCGTTTTTGTTGGCATGCGGGTGCCGGACTATGGGACCCCAGCCACTACAGTATATACCACACTTGTATACATACTGTTTCAGCAAAAGTTTAGGCTTTTTGGCTGAAATGTAATATGTGAGCAACTGCATTTAAAAGAATCTGTGTGTACATTCACACAGGTAGGTTTATGCTTACGATAATTCCACAGTAAATTTGATTGAGAATCTGCAGGGAAATCTGCAAAGCAAATGAAGACTAACTCATGGGAATTTTATTATGGATTTATCCTTCCCTGCCCCCTGTGCTGACCTGCGGTGGTCTCTGAAATTGCTTGCACTAGTCAAAAATAGTGTGAGGGAGGCCTGAATGTCCCTTTTTTGACATGACAAATAGACTAGCACTTATAAAGCAGTCTTCACATATCTTTGCAAATTCTGTTGGTAATGATGGAAAAAATAATGCAGTATTCAGTAAAATGACAGACCCCATGATGGAAACCCAGTGGATACCAGTGTAGTCTATCAGGTACTGTTGGTGGAACCTCTGATGCAGATGCATATCTCCAAACTTTTAGAGATTGCAAAGAGGGACACATCAGGCCACACTTTCAACCACACCCATACAAATTACATCACACCAAGACACGCCTCTAACCATACCCCACCTAAAAGAATGATCCCCTACCCCATCAAGCAGTCCAGCGCTAACACAACAGCGGCATTACTGGGGTCAATAAATATGTATTTATAAAAAGTAATGTATTGTATATATAGAACTCCATACTAATAGTTGTGAGACAATGTTCTATGGATGAAACCTCTATATAATGGTCAAACAGTGACCACAAAATACTGCTATAGAAGGAGCAAATATCACCATACTGTTACTTAGCAATGATACCACTATACAAAGATCAAACAATACCACCACATCATGACCACATATCACCACCACATAGTGACTGAATAATACCACAATACAATGACCACATATCACCAACACATAGTGACTGAATAATACCGCCACACAATGATTACATATCACCACTGCATAGTGGCTGAATAATACCACAACATCATTACCACATATTACCAACACATAGTGACTGAATAATACCACCACACCATCAGCACATAATGACTGAATAGTACTATCACATCATGACCACTTATCATCACCACATAGTGGCTGAATAATACCGCCATACCATGACCACATATCACCACCACATAGTGACTGAATAATACCTCCACACCATGACCACATATCACCACCACAAAATGACTGAATAATACCACCACACCATGACCACTTATCATCACCACATAGTGACTGAATAATACCTCCGCACCATGACCACATATCACCACCACATAGTGACTGAATAATACCGCCACACTATGACCTCATATCTCTACCATATATTGACTGAATAATACCTCCACACCACGACCACATATTATCACCACATAGTGACTGAATAATACCTCCGCACCATGACCACATATCACCACCACATAGTGACTGAATAATACCGCCACACTATGACCGCATATCGCTACCACATAGTGACTGAATAATACCTCCACACCACGACCACATATTATCACCACATAGTGACTGAATAATAGCACCACATCATTACTGAATATAAAGCATTAAACTCCTACCAATATGCCTGCCATAAAGTGACCACATGGGAATAGATACCAGTTGTACTGCAGAATGTAATTAGAGTGCAGTTACATTTAGTAACGTCTTCTCTGATGGAAGTTGTTCTCTTTCTCTATCCAGTTCAGATCCCCATGATGACTTCTCCGGCCACAACTCATCCCTGAGGAATTAACCACACAAATATCTTAGACTCCTCACTTTCCCATTTCTTTACTAAAATGGTCAAGGAGGGCTGTTGTCAGGGTTAATTTAAATAAATAGTTTTTCTTTTGTTTCTCTGTTTTGTTTAGTTATTTTACCATTTTATTCCAGCGTTAGTAATGGAGGATCTGACAGACACTTCTCAATTACTAATGCTGGGGCTTGGTGTCAGCTGTGTTTTTCATCGATGCACGGCTGACACTAACCTCCTGTAGAATATATACATATAATGGGTGCCTGTTGATAGTTCGGGCATCCACTGTAGTATATATGTAAATGAGGGCACTTGTATATATTATACTATATTGTATGGGAAAATGTCTAGAGTGTTATAAGTTGTCCCTAAGGCAATGTTCACACGGCTTATTCAAGCCGTAATTGGGGAACGGATTTCGCCCGCAGTTACGGCTTGAATAAGGGACGGGGGCGGGGCGGGGGAGCTGCTCGCCGGCCCCATAGACAATGCATTATTTACGGCGCGTACGCGCCGTAAATAATGTTCATGTCACTTTCTCCCCCCGCGGCGGATTCGCCGAGCGGGGAGGAGCGACGGAATCCACTGTTCTCTATGAGAGCAGTGGATTACCGTAATGACTCCGACGGATTGGCGCCGTACTGCAGCGCAAATCCGGCGCCAATCCGCGGAAAAATAAGCCGTGTGAACGAGGCCTTACAGTATAGAAGGGGTTAACAGTCTAGAGAAAGTGACAGTTGGGACTGTTAGGGCAAGCAGCCAATCAGGAGAGCTGAAGGGGGCGGAGCTGGAAGTCAGACAGACAGTTATAGGAGGGAGGCTGTCAGCCCCTCAGTAGTTAGGAGTATAAGTATGTTTGGTGTATATAGTTCTAGTTGAAAGCAGCGCTTCTGGGGTGGCTGTGGGCTGGTATTTTTAGGGTGGGAAAGGCCAATATTCATGAACCTTCCCACTTTGATAATACCAGTCTGCAGCTGCCGGTTTTATCTTGGTTGGGGGGACCACACGTTGTTTTGTTTTTCTTCTTTACTTAAAATCTGAAAATAATAAAATGCAAGTTCCCATTTTTAAGCTGCCAAGGTAAAACTGCGAGCTGATATTATCTAGAGGTATTCGTATAGAGATAAGCCTGGATTCGGTGAAAATCGGGACACCTGCCACCGTCCCGGGAGGGCAGGACAAAGTTTCCAGAGATATGGGAGATATGCAGATGTAAACTTGCTATATGGCCCTGAAAAAGCGTCTCCCTCACTGCATGTGACGCCGCCATTTCTAAAATACTGAATAATTTGTTGCAGCTTGAACCATAAAAATATCTTTATTTAGAACTCTATAAAGATATATGAATATATATGTATGTATGTATCTATATTTCACCCAATGAGCCATAGGGAACCCTCTCTGACCATCTGCAAGGTTAGGAGCTGCGTCATGTTTCAGCCTCTATAACTCATCTTATATATTCATGACTCTTAATGATCCGGAACTGAGGAACAGATATAACATTTCCGGCCGGAAGCATTATCGCGCTGCACAGACACTGACGTCACTCCGCGACGGCCGCTGGGCGGGGAGAGCAGGGAGAAGGGGAGGAGACTGGGGAAGAGCTCTCTGTGACAATAACGCGCGTGTGTCCGGTATCCGGCCGGCAACATGAGCACTAAGCAGGTGACGTGCAGGTGAGCGCGGCGGCGGCCCGGGGCAGCGGGCGGCTGTGTGCGGGGCAGTGACGTGAGGGGCCGGAGCTGGGCTGCCGGTGGGCGGGACTCTGCGGAGTGTCAGGGGGTGGATGCTGTGAGGCCGGGCGTGCGGCTGCCGCTCTGTGCGCTGCTCTCGCTCTGGCAGGCGTGTGGGCAAAATCAGGCTATGTACACCCGTATAACCGCAGAGCTGTCCCGGCCCGAGCAGCGCACACACAGAGCCCCGTGTAGTCCTATCTGGAGCAGCCGTCCTGTCCTTACAATGGATCTGTATTACTGTATGGAGGTGTCACCTGGATCTCTGCCCCCCCCCGGGAGCCGTCCCATCCTCTGCCCTCCCTCCACCCCAGGAGCTGTCCTGTCCTCCTGCCCCCCCATGAGCCGTCTCATCCTCTGCCCCCCCAGGAGCCGATCTGTCCTCTCCTTACAGAGGGTCCTACATGACATAATGGGGCTCGGAAGTGCAGTCAGTACAAAATTGCAATTATTTTTTTTTTAAATAGTATTTTCCAAAATATTTTGACTTATCCTGGTCATTGTCCCGGCTCTCAGGAGCCCACCACACTGCGCCCGGTCACCAGGGCTGTGGAGCCCCGACTCCTCAATTTCCCAAACCTCCGACTCCTTCATACACGGCGCATGTTTAAGTGATAACTTTACTGTAGTAAAATGGTAACATCCGGCTGTTTATCACCTTATGATACAATAATCAAGCTATTAAGGTAGAACAGACACTGACAAGCAAAAGGGTAACAATGTTTTGATCTTCTGAACACTTGTGGGTAGAGTTGAAGAAAAAGCTGTATTTGTATCCAAGTCCAGTCTGCACCAACATTGATTCCCAATGTAGAAGAGACCTGGGATCAGATTTTAGTCAAGACCTGCTAGAATCTGATTCAGAGCCCAGAAGGATTCAGGCAGAGCTGAAAACCAAAGGGGGATTTCCCAAATGCTAACAAAATAATAAAAATTAACATTTTGATTTTTAGGAGCAAAACAGTAACAATGCAGTTACAAGAAATAATCTGCAGAACTAAGCAGATGCCAAATACTTGCAAGTCAAATTTATGTATAAGATAGGCAAGATGACGGTATATAAAATGACAGTAGCCTCATGTACAAAGCTGTAGTGGATGGTGAGATATGGAGCCTGAAAGTCACAAGTTCAAAACATTATTACCCTTTTGCTTGTCAGTGTAAAATATATTCGATATGACTTTTTAGAACACAAAAAAATTGTAAATAAAACACTGCAGGAACATTTGTGGAGTCTCTGAATTTGTTCTGAGAAATAGTATTGCCTCCACCAGATCCTGCATACATGACCTCACGTCTGATCTCATTATTTCCAGGCTAGAGAACGGCCTCTCTACACTAACTTGGGGGCAAAGCAGTGACCACAGGGGCAACACCTTTAGCAATGTCAGGGTATAAAGGAATTGCCTCAGCCACAGTCAGTTTAGATGAATGGTTTAACTCTTCTACTTCTTTGAAAGCAGGTGAAAAATTTTGCTGAAAACTATTTACCATGGGAGCAGAATCTTTTCCTCTGGGGCAGCGCTTTGCCTGCTCCATGTCATCAATTACACTCCTCATGTGATAAGGCTGAAGATATGGGAGCAGCAGCACTGGCCGGACCCAATTCCTCTTTCTCTTTGCACTGCATTGAACTAACTGGACCAACTAATATATATTTTGGGAGTCGGAGTCGGTCCATTTTATGATGACTCCAACTCCTGCAAAATAGGCACCGACTCCACAGCCCTGCCGGTCACAGTCTACTTGTATTATACTAGGGAACCAATTGCGTGTTTTAGGTTTTGAAAATTGTACTGGGGGAAAAAAATGGTAAAGATCGGAGCAAACTGCAGTGTCCTAGTGAGAAGGTCTCTCTGCTCCTCAGCCCCATTTACACCAAGATTTTCATCTCTGTTAAAGGAAACTTTATAAAGCCCAAAACATGTACAAGTTCTGCCTCCGTCTGTTCTTCTATGAATGAAACGTTCACACGTTCGCCGGGTCTGTTTCTCTCCATCTCTGACCCGGAACAGGTTTTTAGTAACCTTTTGTTAAGGAATTTAACTGATTTAGTACTTATTTTTGAGTATGTATTTTTATTTTACATATTGTGCTCCTCTTAAGGTCAGAGACATTTGGGGGTATTTTTATATAACTGTTTTTTTTTTGCGGATTCTTCCTGTACAGTTACAGGAGAAATACACCCCCTGAGGTCACTGCAGAGCTGATCTGGATGTGAAAAGACTTAGCAGCTCTTGTGGTTACAGAGCCCTGGTGGTCACATGCTAATCTGTGTATACAGCGCTCGGTAATGAGCCATGCCTGCGATCTCATTGGAGAGCTTGGAGAAAGCAGACAGCCGGCACTAGTTAAATAAAGTTTTTCTGTTCAACTGTGTCACAGGGGGTATAAAAAGGTATTGTGATGTAGCCACCGCGGACCCGTAGAGGATAGACATACAGCTCTGGAAAAAATGAAGAGACCACTGCAAAATTTTCAGTTGCTCTGATTTTTCTCTTCATTGGTATGTATTTTTGAGAAAAATGTACAATGTTGTTTTATTATATAAACTACTGACAACATGTCTCCGAAATTCAAAGCAAAAAATTTTGTATTTATTTGCAGTAAATGAGAAATCTTCAAAATAAAAAAAGCAGCAGCAGAGCTGTTAGACCTCAAATAATGCAAAGAAAACAAGTTCATATTTCTTTAGAAGCAATAAGACTAATGTTTTAAGTCAGGAAGAGTTCAGAAATCAATATTTGGTGGAATAACCATGATCTTTAATCACAGCTTTCATGCATCTTGCACAATAGAAACAACAGGTGTGCCGGATGCGGCTAAGCGGCAGGAACGCCGTATCCGGAGATCACCACAGCCCAATGCAGATGAAGGTAAAAAACGCAACTTTATTGTATCCACATATAAATCAGCAACACGTCAAAAAAGAATCATGCTAAGAAGCAAACGCGTTTCGGGTTAAAACACACTTGTTCACTGCTACCAGAATGATTGTGAGCTAAACGTATAAAAACAAATGATTAACCAATCAGAAGTACAATCAAAACCACATGATCAATAGGTAGATGGGAAGCACCAACGGAAAACAGCACATAAGAGTAAACATAGTACACGGCATATATCTAACTCCATAATCAATAAAGGTATAACAAATCCGTTCTGAAGTTTAATCCCGCTGGTATTCTTGTGTTTAAGTTTAGAATCCAGTGTGCGTCTCTTAACCTAACCTTTTTTGTCCAGTCCCCACCACGATACGGACAGTTTATGAGTTCTATCCCATAAAATACCAGGCCTGTAATATCTCCATTGTGTTGTTCAATGAAGTGCTTAGCGGCTCCTGATGCTTGTGTTTGTTGTTTATTGATGCTATAAAGATGTTCAGCTATACGTGTTTTAATTTTTCTAATGGTGCTCCCAACATATTTTTTATCACACGTTTTACACTCGATAATATAGGCAGCATGATGGCTGTTACAGTTGAGAAACCTTTTCACTGTATAGTCTGTAGTGGAATTGGCATCATGAAACATAGATGTTTTCCGGCCATATTTGCACACATTGCAACGTGGACCTCCACATTTAAAAAAAACCCTTTCTGGGATAACCATGTTTTCTGTGGACCAATGCAATGTGGGACACTGGGGGAAATGATGTTGCCAATAGTAACTCCCTTCCTTGGGACACATACAACCCCCTTATCTAAGATGTTAGCCAGTAGAGTATCTTGACGTAATATATTTAAATTGTTACAAAAATTTTTTTTTGATTTGCTTAAACATTTTTGTAGATTTGGTGGAAAATACCAATTTGTTAGAAAAATTCCTATTTTTTTTTTGTTGTTTGGGTGTATCTTGTAAAAGTTGTAACTGTGTTTTTTTTTTTTTTTTTTTTTAACAATTTTATCTTTAGCCTCACAAAGATCTCGTTGTTGGTAACCTCTTAAACGGAGTCTGGTGTGTATGACCCTTTCATGCATCTTGGCATGCTTTCCATCAGTCTTTCACACTGCTTTTAGGTGACCTTATGCCACTCCTGGCACAAAAATGTAAGCAGTTCTTTGTTTGATGGCTTGTGACTATCCATCTTCCTCTTGATTACATTCCAGAGGTTTTCAATGGGGTTCAGGTCTGGAGATTGGGCTGGCCATGACAGGGTCTTGATGTGGTGCTCCTTCATCCACACATTGATTGACCTTGCTGTGTGGCATGGCGCATTGTCCTGCTGGAAAAAACAGTCCTCAGAGTTGGGGAACATTGCTGAGCAGAAAGAAGCAAGTGTTTTTCCCGGATAACCTTGTATGCGGCTTGATTCATGCGTCCTTCGCAAAGATTAACATGCCCAATTCCAGCCTTGCTGAAGCATCCCCAGATCATCACACATCCTCCCCCCAAATTCCACAGTGTGTGCAAGATGCTGTGGCTTGTACGCCTCTTCAGGTCTCCGTCTAAACATTAGATGACCTGGTGTTGGGCAAAGCTGAAAATTAGACTCATCAGAGAAGATTACCTTACTCCAGTCCTCTATGGTCCAATCCTTATGGTCTTTGGCAAACTTCAGCCTGGCTCTCCTTTGCTTCTCATTGATGAAAGGCTTTTTTCTAGCTTTACTTGACTTGAGCCCTGCCTGTTACGAACTGTTCTTGCCATGCACTTCACCCCAGCTGCCATTTGCCATTCCTTTTGCAGGTCACTTGATGTCATGCTGAGTGACATTCGAATAAGATGATGGTCATCCCGGTCATTGGAGAGTCACTTTCGTCCTCTGCCGGTCTGTAGCTTTGTTGTCCCCAATGTCTGCTGCTTGACCTTGTTGTAATGGACTGCAGTCTTCGAAATTTTAAGGATGGAGGCAACATGACGCTCACTTCTAGTAAAGCCAGAATTGAGCCCTTCTTTTCCTCACTCAAGACTTTTCTTTTCAACTGCTTTGGCATGGTAAAAGCTTTTTCTTCATTCAAATTCCTTTTGGCCTATTCCTAGCCCTTGTTTTGCTATCCAGCTTTCCTATTGCAAGAGGATTGTGAAGACCACAGCAGTGTTTTTTATACTTTCCTTCATTAAATAAGATTTGGTTCAGGTGATCACCTAATCAGAAGCACATTAAGTAGAATGAGGTGAACTTTGATTGGAATTCAACTGACACTGGAATGGAACGGCCGTCAGACATGTAGAGATGCTGATTTTTAGAAAACCGTGCAGTGGTCTCTTAACTTGTTCCAGAGCTGTATGGTCGGCCATGCTGGGGAGTCCACCAGGGAGCGTATACCGCCGACATGTGGAGTCCACATAGAGCTACATTTGCTGTATTCACCTCTATGGGGCTGCTGTGTCGCAATACTTTTTTTTTTTTTTTTTTTGCATGATACCCGGATGGCTGCCTGTGATGTAGTGAGTACTGTAGTCTATGTTCACACAGCGTCTTGGATATACTTTTGCGATATGTAAAACAAAGTGTGGTAGTGGTTGGATATGTTTTCCAGACCGCAAAAATGTATCCTTATATTTCTATGGGCTTTTCAGTGCGTAAAACTGATCATGCATTGACATGTTAATTGTTTGAACCCATCAATTTTACATAATACAAAAAACGTATGTAAAACACACATCATCTGTAGGACAATAAGTATTTTACATTGCAATCAATGTAATCCACTTGAACGTTGTTAAATATGTTTTGGGGTCCGTTTTTTGGTATGTAAAACATACCTAAATACATATTTGACAAACACCATTGCTGGCCCCATTGACATGTATCAGCGTACAATTCACATGTCACTTGTCTCCCTGGGCGTATGATACGATCGTATTGTACGCCCAGGGAGGTGACGCATAATTCATAGGTCTCTATGAATTACTGTAATTGCGGCTCGCATTTTGCCGCGTATAAAGCGCAACAGGCCGAAATGCGCGTGCAAGTATGCGGCAAAATAAGGCTCCGTCCACACAACAACCGTGCCGCAGGCGGGTGCGTGTCACCGGCACCGCCCTCTAGTGCCACAGGCGGGCACATGTCTTCAGTATGACATATCAGATCCTTGGTAGTATAGCGGGTGAATACTTAGCTTGTGCCATCAGTATGGAATTCCATTGTAGTTGCACCGTACTGGACATCGCCTTCAGTGTGAAATGTCGGACTTGTCCTTGATTGAACCTTTCCATTTTCTCAGTCACTGCTCTGTTTTTCAGGTATTTCATCCATGGTGTCTGCCGAGAAGGAAATCGCTGTTTGTTCTCACATGACTTGGCGACTAGTAAACCTTCTTCTATCTGCCGTTTCTACCAGAAAGGACATTGCGCTTATGGATCCCGCTGTAGGTATGAAGCTTCTGTGTTACCTATTTAAGTAGTTTTGAAACTTTTTTTTTTTTTTTTCCCTTGGGGACAATGATGTAAAGCAAAGACTATACTTAGCGGGTTTGTTCCATTTCAGACATTGATGGTCTGATGCTAGAATATGCATCTATGTCAGATATTGTGGGTCTCAGAGGTCGCTTGGCTGTAATAATAATAGTATAATAATGTTTATTTATACAGCGCCAACATATTCCGCAGCACTTTACAATTTAGACGGAATAAGTACAGACAAAAAAACATATTAAAAAGCTACTTCCAGATCAGGCACAAGGTGTGCGGTCCCTGCAATCTGTGTGGGAATAGGGGTGAGAAGTGCTTGGTTTATACAGTAGTTCAGCCATGTTTCATAAATAGTGTAATTTACATAAAAGTGGATGAACCTGCCACCGGGACTGTATATCTATATACAGGTAATTGCCTGTGAGTGCCCAACTGCAGGGAGTGATAGAAATGTGTGTGTGACAGAAAGTGGGGGTTGGCAGTTAGGGGTCTTGGTAGGCCAGCCTAAGAGAGTGTATTTTCAGGGCGCACTTACAACTTTGAAGGTTATGAGTTATCCTGATGATACGGGGTAGCATGTTCCATAGCAGGGCATGGGAGGTTTGAATGACTGAGGCATGTAGTCTGAGATCATCAGCAGAGTGGAGAGACCGGATAGGGTGGTAGACGGAGATGAGGGAGGAAATGTCAGGGGGCGAGGTGCAGCACTGTGGAGAGCCTTATGGGTGAGAGTGATGAGTTTATGTTGCATTCTGTACTGAATGGGCAACCAGTGCAGTGACTGACACAGGGTAGAGGCATCAGTATATCAGCATCAGTTTAAAGAGAGTGAGACCAATAATCAGGGAATTACATGAGTCAATACCAGAAAGACTTAAGAGCAACAATAAGAGTCTTGGTTGTTTCCACAGTGAGAAAAGGACGGATTCTGGAGATGTTTTTGAGGTGCAGGTAACAGGAACAGGCAGGGTGGAGTTGGTTAGTACAAGGCAGGATGACAAGAAGTTCGGTTTTAGTGAGGTTTAGTTTGAGACAGAGAGAGGACATGATGTCAGAGGCAGCGGACAGACAGTCACTGGTGTTTTGTAGCAGTTCAGGACTGATGTCACGGGAACAGCTGTATAATTTAGTGTCATCAACATAGAGATGATACTGAAAAAAAACAGATCTGCTGATGGTTTGTCCAATGGGGGCTGTGAAGAATGAAAAGAGGTGAGGACCAAGAACGGATCCCTGAGGAACCCCGACAGCAAGAGAAAGAGGAGAGGCGTAAGAGCTTACAACTCTACACCACCACTATCGGACAAACCATCAGATTTGGCTTACAGTACCAAACAAGACACCAAAAGAGCGGTCAGAGAGGTAGGATGAGAACCAAGAGAGAGCGGTGGGCTGTAGGCCAGTGGCGCTGAGCATGCTGAGGAGAAGGTGGTGATCAACCGTGTCAAACCCCGCAGAGAGATCCAGAAGAAGCAGCAACGAGTAGTTGCCCTGAGATTTAGCAGAGAGGAGATCATTGGAGACTTTAGCTGGGTGTGGAAACCTAATTGTAAAGGATCGAGTAGAGAGATAGCGGATTAGGCGGGAGTAGACCAAGCGTTCCAGGGGTTTAGAGATGCAGGGCAGGTTAGAGGCTGGCTGGCACTGAGCGCAGGACGGGTCCAGAGGGGGCTTTTTGAGTAAAGGGGTTGTAATTGCATATTTAAAGAGAACCTGTCACATAGTTTATGCCCCCCTTGCTGAGGACAGAACAAGTTAGTAACAGACCTGCTGTTTCCAGCGCTGTGTCCCTTATTCTGTAAGATGCGGGAGTTTTAGAGCATTTACTGTTCAAATCTGCAGTTTTCAGAAAAGAGTCAAACGGTCGGTTTTTTTCAAACCCCGCCCATCTGAGGCTAGCTCCGCCCACATCAACTGATAAACGTATCACACGGCTTATTTCGGCGCGGATTGGCGCCGGATTTGCGCTGCAGTACGGTGCCAATCCGTGGCAGGCATTACGGTAATCCACCGTTCTCATAGAGAACTATGGATTCCGTCGCTCCTCCCCGCTCGGCGAATCCGCCGGGCGGGGAGAAACTGACATGCACATTATCCAGGCGCAATACGCACCGTGGATAATGTAAGTCTATGGGGCCGGCAGGCCGCGCCCCCGCACCTTATTCAAGACGGAATTGCGAGCGCAATCCGGCTCGCAATTCCGTCTGGAATAAGCCGTGTGAACCCGGCCTTACTTTGAATACTTAGTAACATGTGACTAACTGTCAGTGGGCGGGGCTATCCTTTAGTAGGCGGGGCTAACACCTGCTTAGGAATAAGATTTGAGGAGTAAATGCTCTAAAACTCCAGCATCTTACAGAATAAGGGGCACAGCGCTGGAAACGGCAGGTCTGACACTAGCTTGTGCTGCCCTCGGCAAGGGGGGCATAATCTATGTGATAGGTTCCCTTTAAAGGAGGATGGAAAGATCCCAGTGGAAAAAGAGAGGTTACAGATTGCAGTAAGGTGAGAGAGGAGAGCTGGACAAAGGGGGAGGGAAAGGGATCATTGAAGTAGGTAGTGGGTTGAGGAGACAGGAGAAGCCGGATACTACTACTTCTGTCGTTGGGTCAAGTGCTGAGAACAGGTTAGAGGACGTGCGGACAGGTTGGGTATTACTTGGGGATAGAGATGTGATGCTTTGCTGGATACTGTCAGTTTTCTCCTTGAAATGAGTGGCAAGGTCTTCAGCACAGAGGTCAGTGACCGGGACCTGAGCTTTAGACCTCAGAAGGGAGAGGAAAGTGTCAGTCGTTTTGGGTTGTTGTGTAATGTTAACCCCTTCCTGACGGACAGTCATAATAATATGGCTCTAATTTTTTTTTTCCTCTTTGCCTTCTGAAAGCCATAACTTTTTTATTTTTCCACCTACATAGACATATGAGGGCTTTTAATTTGCGGGACAAGTTGTACTTTCTAGTGGTGTTATTCATATCACTATAGAATATACTAGGGAACGGCAAAAAAAAATCTAAGTGGAGCAAAATGTGAAAAAAAATGTACTTGCGCCATGTTTGTGGGAGGTTTGTTTTTATGGATGATGTGTTATCTGTATTCTAAAGGTTGATACACATTCGGCAATACCAAACGTGAGGTTTCCGTTATGTTTTGGTACCGTAAAAAAATTCCAAACATTTTCTATATTTGAAATTTACGCCGCGGTGCCGTTTTGTGCGACCAATAACTTTTTTTGTTCTAACACCTACGGACGTCAGTGAGGGTAGCACTTTGAAATGGATGCGACTTTCTTGATCACTTTTATTCCAATTTTTATGCGACGTGAAATGACCCAAAAAACGCAGTTTTGGTGTTTGGAATTTTTTTTTTTTTCTACGGTGTTCAGCTTTTGGAAAAAATAAGTTTTATATAAAATTTTTATAGATCTTACTTTTTCGGACGCGGTGATACCAAATATGTGTAACTTTTTTATTATTTCATTGATTTTATTTGTAAAATGGGTAAAAGGGGGGTGATTTGAACTTTTAATACTTTTTTTGTAGTGTTTAAAAAATGTTGGCTTTTAAAACTTTATTTTTTTTATTTTTACTTGAACATTTAGTCCCCCTATGGTGCTTGACCATACTGGGCGAAATCGTTAATTGCAGCCTAATGCATTGCATAGTTCAATGCATTAGGGTGTACAAAGATGGGCGGTTTCCCCCACTTCTGTCTAACGGCAGGAAGTGGGGCAAGCCGTGGACATGGCAGTCGATCAGAGGACTTCACAAGGGCTCTGCGCTGCCATGTTATGCCCTTCAGCACTCGACGATCTTATCGCTGATGTCCCAAATCGGCTGAAAAACGATGCCCGCATGGCCCACTTTTCAGTCATTCAGCTACGCCGCTAGCCCTATGGGTTAACCCCTTAACGACCTTAGACGTACCATCCACGTCCCAGGTCAGTTTGTGTGGGTTAACGCACCAGGACCGGTATGGATCGTCCTGAGAGATGCCAGCGCCGAACTCTAAATAGCATATACAGGCTGACATCCCGCCAGCGTCCCCGGCCCAGACCCCGGATCGCATCGGGGGGGAGGGGCGGGGGGGGGTCTGTTAACCCCTTAATTATCGCGACTATCGGTCGCAATAACTAATAAGGGATACGTCTAACTTATCACGGATACTGCACGGTGGTGAGCCCCTATAAAAAAAAAAATAAAAAACACTACTAGGATTTGCAGGATTTATCTTCACCATCTCAGGCCTCCAAAAAATGGATTTAAACAAGCGTATCAAAAAGCCTTGTCCCCCCAAAAATGATATCTAAATAAAAACGTCAACATCATCTCCGTCAACGAAAACAAGTCTCTACACACTCCAAGCACAGAAAATTTAAGTGTATGGTCTCAGACTATGGCGATGCAAAAACGTATTTTCCGTTTGAATAAATGTGTTTTTGCTTGTATAAAAGCTGTAAAACATAAAAAAATTACAAAATAGGGTTCGGTTGTATATCGTAATGACCTGCTTGAGTAAAGCTACCAAGTAATATATACCGTATCAGTGAAACCGCTATAAAAAAATAAAAATAAAAAACACTATCCTACCATAGAACATAGCATCATAAGCACCCCAAAATTGTACGCCAATAAAAACATTCAACGTCATCCCCAAAAAACAAGCCCATACACAGCTCTGCACACAGCAAAAATAAAAAAGTATGCTGTCAGAATAGGACAGACATAAAAGACGATTTTTTTATATGACTTATTTCTAACTGTGTGAAATTAATAAAATAAAACCAAAAAAAAACTAGTATAAGATTCTATCATTGTAAGTGTACTCCGACCCCCATATTAAAGTTATGCACACATTTAACACTGCACGGGCAATGCAGGTAAAATTGAAACTCAAAAACAATGACCGAACTGCGATTTTCCCCCCATTTTCATTGCCAAATGGCTAAAAAAACTATGGAACACCTTGTGCTATTCCAAAATGCATCAGTACACACCCCTAGATAGATCCCTGATGGGTGTTGAATCCAAAATGGGGCGACTTCTGGAAGGTTTCGCCTGTTCTGCTACTTTGGGGGCTTTGCAAATGCGACATGGCCCACCAAGATTCTGCGTTCACAAAAGCCAAATAAGCGCTGCGCCTCCCTTATACCCCCTGCCATCGCCAAACAGCATTTATAGCACCCACATGTAGGGTATTGAGCCGATCTTGGAAGAAATTGTGCTTAACCAAAGTTTTACGTTTCTTCTTTTCCAGGATTCGCTTGTATATATTAAACATTTTAAGCTAAAATTGAAGATTATTGAAAAAAAAAATTTTTTTTAATTTTCACAGCCTTATGCTAGCCTAAAAAAACAGAGTGTGAAATCACCTGTGGGGTCTATATACTCAATGCACCCCTGTATATATTCATAAAGGGGGTGTATTACCAATATGCGGTCTATTTAGGGGAGTTTTTATTAAGTTTTAGCACCATTAGGGTGTCTCTCCAAACCTGAAATGAAGTTGTCGGCCTAAATAAAATCGTATTGAAAATGAGACCCACCTATTCTGGGGCGTATGGGTGAGCCATATAATGCCACTAGGGTCCGACATATGGGATGTACTAAAACGGCAGACCTGGGGGAATTGATATTAAGTTGCATTTACCTAGTCACAATTTACCGTATCTCCCAGGTGAATAGTTTGAATGAAATATTGAAAAATCTGCAAAAAAGTGAAATTTTGAAAATTTCACCTCCACTTTGGCTTTAAATTTCTGTGAACATATCTGAAGGAGTTATCAAACTTCCTAAATAGGTGTTGAAATATCGATTAAAGGGGTCTAGTTCCTCAGATGGTGGTCCACTTATGGGGATATCTAACATGCAGTCATGCAGGCCCCTCAAAGCCACGTCAGAACTGAGGTGGATCCCTAAAAAACATGTATATTGTGCAAATTTTCTTGAAAATGTGAGAAATTACTACTAAATTGCTAAGTCCCTCGTAATGTCGTAAAAAAAAAAAAAAAGTCATTTAAAAAATGATGCCAACCTAAAGTGGACAATGGTAGATGCTAGTTATAACTATTTGTGGTGAATAATTATCTGTCTTTGCACCCAGAAATTTTGCAACTTTCAAATCGCAAATTTTTCCGAAATTTTCATGAAAATTTTGATATTTTTCAGACAAAAAACAAGGATTTGTTATGGATAAAAATTTCTTATCTAACTTAAAGCCACATGTGTCACGAGAAAACAATTTCTGAATCCACATGAATATGGTAAGTGCAAAAAGTTATTCTCATCATAAATTGACACATGTCAGATTTCAAAAATAGGGCTGCTGTCAGGATAGGTCAAACAGGCGAGTCCCTTAAGGCCATGTTCACGCACGGCTTAGAAATGGGCCGTATCGTCCGTAATTACGCGCCGAAGTGCGCACAATTACGGGCCGAAAACGGCCCATTGCTCATTACGTAATTCACAGTTCTCATAGAGAAGCTATGGATTACGATTCTACCTCTCCCCCCCGCCCGGCGAATCCGCCAGGGTCGGAGAATAATTCACGCTGTCACTTCTAGCGGGCGTATACAGCGCCGCTAGTCAGGTGATGAGTCTATGTGGGGCCCGGCGAAGTGCCTGCCCCCTGCTTACTCCCCCCGCTCACCGGCTCCACCTTCGGCAGTTCCCACGGCGTAATTGCGGGACGAAATTACGCCCCGCAATTAAGCGCGTGCGAACATAGCCTAAGGGGTTAAACAGTGCCAGTTGGGCGACTAATCGGCAGCTTAACACCCGGCAGCTTGTGAAACGGTATATGCGCGCGCGATCCCGTTTCAAAAAGCCGCTTGAACCGGCGCTATATGTACTCAACACGTCATAGGTTCGTAAGGGGTTAAAGAGAACCAGTCGCCATTTCCCAGCCACCATAGTTAATGCCCCCCTTGCTGAGGAAACATGCACAAGCTAGTGACAGACATGCTACGTTCCCAGCGCTGTGTCCCTTTTTTCTGTAAGATGCTGGAGTTTTAGAGCAATTTAATGCTCAAATCTTATCTTTGAGCAGGTTAGCCCGCCCACCATAGGTTAGCCCCACCCACTGACAGTTATTCACATGTTTCTATCTGTTCAAAGTAATAGGTTTATCAGTTGTGAGGTGGGCGGGGCTAACCTCAGGTGGGCGGGTTTGAAAAACTGACTCTTTTTCTGGCTGAAAACTGCAGATTTGAGCATTAAATACTCGAAAACTACAGCATCTTACAGAATAAGGGACGGTAGATCAGGGAAATGCAACTTAATGTCTATTCCCCCAATGCTGTTCTTAGTGATATCCCGTATGCGCGCGATTTTTTTTAGGTGCGTTCCAGGTTTGTGGGCACTCTTAGGCACTAAAACTTAATAAACACACCTATAAATACCCCATTTTGGAAACTACACCCCTTAAGGAATATATCCAGGGGTGTAGTGAGTATATTGACCTCACAGGTCTTTCACAATTTTTTCTTTTTTTTTTCTTTTAGCGTTGGGCTGCGAAAAATATTTTTTCTAACAGTCTGCAATTTTTGTTGAAAATGTTTCATTTTTACAACGAATCCTGGGGGAAAAAAAAGCATTCCAAAATTTGTTATGCAATTTTTTTCCAAGTTCTGCAATAATCTATATGTGGGTGTAAACTGCTGTTTGGGCGCATGGCAGGGCATACGAGAGAGGGAGCACTTTTTTGGTTTTAAAAGGCAGATTTTAGTGGGGGTCATGTTGCATTTGCAAAGCCCCCAAAGTACCAAAACAAGTGACTCCTTCCAGAAGTCACCCCACTTTGGATTCAACACCCCTCATGGATCTCATCAAGGGATGTATTGTATTGCATCTTGGGTGCACAGGTGTTTTTTTTTTTGTTTTGTTTTGTTTTTAAGCAATGGGCCATGAAAATGGGGGTAGGTACGCAGTTCTGCCATTGTTTTTTGGACTTCATTTTTACAGCGTTATCCGTGCAGTATAAATAACAGGATAACTTTAGTATATGGGTCGGTACAATTACAGTGAGTAAATTTTATATAGTTTTTTATGTTTTCTTTTGCACAATAGAAATGCATTTATAAAAAAATCTTGGTTTTATGTTGTCATAGTCTCCTAGCCGTAACTTTTTATTTTTCTATACATGGAGCTCATTAAGTGCTTGTTTTTTTGCGAGCTAAGTTTACATTTTTATTGATATCTTTATGGGGCTCATATGATGCTTTGGTTGCTTTTTTATCAAGGTTTTTGTTAGGTGTTTTGAACAAAATACAGCAATCCTGGTACTGTTTGTTTTTATTTTTTACAGCGGTTACTGTGCTGAGCATTAACACAATCATTGAGTCTCATACACAATAAGCTAGTACACTGAGAGACGGTGGGCAGTTTAACAATATTTGTCTTAATTTTAGACAGTGTAAAAGTTAAACAAAAACAGTCCTTCAAGGAGCCACATTTATCATAGTGTTGATAAATCTGGTGCAGGTTAGAACTGTCTAGTCTAAGTTTCTACCACAATTAAGTTGGCTTACTTTTACGGCAGAAACTGCAACAAAATCTAGGTGCATTTTTGGTCGCATTTAGGCCACACCTCTTTGTCGGACAAGGCACAGAAGCGTCTAAAACACATAGTAATTGTGGCGAAAAGCTTGTTTTTGACACAAATGGAGCCAGAATTCTGGTGCAACTGCCTTGATAAATCTGCCCCCCCTTTGTTCATGTGTTAGTAGGTACACTAATTGTTTGGACTGCCTTTTCTTTTTTTCAAAGGGTATGCTACTATGGGATCATATGAAATTTTCCCCAGGAAGGGCTCACACAATGTTGCTGTAATAGCAGATGGTGTGCAGAGCAGACAACTTGTTTAAAATTCACGAATAGCTATAGATTAGGAGCTTTTGATCAAGAGCTACTGCAATACACAACTGCTCTTTCACTCTTAACTCAAATATTCGCTCTTAACGCAAAGCAAAAAATGGACCAAGTGACTGCTCTGATCTCAAAATACTATTAAGTCAAGGTACCGCTGTATCCTCCTTTTTCAAAACTTTCCAACATTTCACTACCTGTGCTCTGGTTCAAAGGTTATTGTGTAAATGGTCAGACGATTCTTATGGATCAAGATATTGCAGGAAAAAATCTTAATGGATGGTATCCGGTAAAATAAACACTAGAGGGAAACCAACTTCAGAATTCTACATAATTCCGACTTGGTTTTCTTCCTTGGATAAAATCAAATCATGTCCTTAATGCTAAATACCTGGCATAGGTTATGGGTCTGTTAACGGGTTCAAATTTTCTTGGACAAACTACTAATTTGCATAAAACCCGTGCGGAATAAAATGATCATGAAGCATCCAGAAACGTTAATATTCCAGTACAAAAAAGAAGAATTTGCGCAACCCTCTGATTCTTTCTCTAACATCCCGCATTTCATGCACATAATGTTATTAGTAGCAAAGAGATATTCAGTGCAATATTGGATCCACCCTCAAGAGTGCCCACAATGGACGACATCAGGACCTATTTTAAAATATTCTTGAACTTTGATAGGATAGAAACTGAGACGTTAAGAAAAACCCCCAAAAATTTATTATATCACATTTGCAAAGACAGGAAATCACAGATTTAGGATCATCTTTTAAATCTACAGAATTATATTGTACTATATCAGATGCTGGGTAGGTTTGGGTTTCTCTCGTCGTGAATACCATTTTTTATGTTTTTGTTTGTGTGATGGCCTCATTTTCCAATGTTTTCTTCAAAGTCTTCTCTTTTCCAGAGATACCTTGATACCTTATTATACTGGGACTAGGCTATAGCGAAACATTATACCTTTTAGGGCTTGCTCACACGGCAATTTTGGATCCCGTGTTGGATCCGAAAATCGCATCCAAAAACACATTGACGATCGGACCCTAAACGGATCCAACACGCAGGTGTGTATTTGGAAGCATGTTGGATGCAGCAGGATCGCATCCTATACTTTATTATAGGGCTCCTACTGCGTCTTTCAGGCCAAGAACGGACATGTCAATTCCTGGACCGGATCCGAAAGACGCAATGAGACACGTAACTGTGTTTCATCGTAAAAGCAATGTAAATTACATTATTTGGTAAATGTGTTTGGGTTCATTTGGGGTCCGACAGACGGATCCAAACACGCATCTAAAAGCGTATGTTCACATGGACCCAACACGCTGTGTGAACATGCACTTTGCGGTTTTGCAGACCACCTGAAAAATCGGCCAAAAATGAGCACAACGGGCTCCTATGGAAAACCCGTGCAGCAGTCCCCACTGCACGGGTTTTCCACGCGGGGGCCGCCCGAAAAACATTCATCATGCACATTCTTTCGTCCGGTTTTCGGACAGAATATGTGCATGTCAATGGGAAGGAGGAGGGCTTTTCACCGCTTCGTGGCCGTGTGAACGGCTCACAAACTGGACAAATACCGGTCGGATAAACCAACCAGTATTTGTCCATTGCCGTGGGGACGCAGCCTTACACGTATAGCTTTTCTGTGAAACTGATCCAACTGTAGATGTAATGATACTTCTGAATCTACATGATGTTCTTTCTGACTTGTGTATACATAACAACTGAAACTTTGTTTTATGTTGCTGATTTGAAAATAAAAAAAAAAAAAAAATGTTCAGAAGAATAATGGGCCTTTAGGCTATGTCTTCACCAGACTGGTTTACATTTGGATTTTTAAGCAGATTCAGTATTTAGAATCCACAAAAGCCTGTAAACCATCGCCATAGACCTCAATAGAAAATCCAAGCTTTAGTCTATACAGCTTGGATTTTCTGATGTTGGATTTCAAAACTTTCCTAGAAACTGCCGCACAAAAGACAGAAAATACAAATTTGTGTTCATGCTATCAGATGCAAGACCAAAAACACAACCCTATTGTGCCCTACACCCAAAGTCAAGCATACCCCAACCTAACTGAAAAACAGGGTGGTCGCCCCGATAAGGGCGTCCCCGTCTGGAACCTTTCCCTGTGCTGCAAAGAACCCTACCATTCCCTTAGGTCCTGTCCCGACATGTTTTGATTCTCTCCACATAAATATGTACACATCTCATCAGGAGACATATAGTACACACCAAAGGGTCACAAGAATACAGATGGAAAGGTTGCAAGTCTAGAAATAATCGACATAAGGGTGCACTATAGATGTAATGATACAAAAGGGACCCAAAATCACAACATTGCAGGAAGTGGAACTTGTAAAACCACGCCCATTAAATGTATACGAATGAATAGTTAGGGAAGCGACCGTGCAACAATGGGTATGATTGTAAGCCAACCCCTGTACTGATATTGGCAGGTATTGCACGATCCTCTGGACTATAAAGACCCAAACAAAGTGGCCGACCTGCATCACCGGTGGCCAGGGGTGATCATACAAGCGCGGATGGGAATTCCTTTTGACCAAAGATAAACAACAATGAGCACCTCTTTATATAATCCATTACTTCCACAATATGGCGAGAGAGCCAGAAATAGAGTGGAGTACACAAGGATACTTACGGAGTTCATGTTGGCATGTCTCAAATAGCCGGAGCCAGTTGCGGCAGGCACAGCGTGCGGCTGTGTAATCCTTAGACACCTGAGTCTGCATATCCCGGCACCTATAAGGGCACGCGCTCGCACCCGGCTAACTGCGACATTAATGTGAGACCCACGTCTGTGCGAGGCCGGCCAAGTCAGAGACTCCAGCGGTGATCGCTTATAATGAAACAAGCCATCGATCAACAGATGTGGATACAGTATTTATGGCAAAGATCTCAAGTGATGCTAACATATGGTTTCACACTGTAGAGACACAACTCTGTAGAGGAGCTTAAAGGGGTTTTATCATTTCATTAAATGGTCTTCAGAATAAGGGGACAGTGAAAACAAGCAACTTTGCAATTGGATGTCATTAGCAAAGCTGTCTTGTATTCACGTATTCCTTATCTTTGTTTCTGTTTACACTGATATCCCGTCCTGGTCGGATCCCCCCTCCTTGCATTTCACTAGCTGAGAGCTCATTTACATTCTGTACAGCCCCCGGAGATCTGTGCCGTTCATAGAGCTGGAGATCACTGCTCAGTTGCTCAGATTAGATTGAATGCAGCCTGTGGTATGTATACAGCTCTTACAAAATAAGACTGATGGGGAGAGAGACAGTGATATGTGGACTCAGACAGAGAGGGGGGGATGGGGGGGGGGAGGGGAGTCTCGGGAGCCAGCATGAACAGTGAAGGGGGGGATGATGTCACCCAGCTGGGAGGGGAAGAAACGCATTTCCAGAGTTAAGAAGCTGAGAGCAGTGTGAACCAGCCGAACTAAGGAAGCGATACATCCCCTTTAATGTAAATGCAGACAGAATGGGAAAGCATAGGACAACATACCTCCCATAAAACTCTGAGTAAAGGGGTAAAGCACAAGATGGCATTGGACACAGAAACTGCACTTTGAGGATGCCCAGTGCAGTTGTGCCCAAAAATAGAAATAAACACAATGGAAAACCATATAGAGCAGTGCTAGATGTAGCGGCTGAAATCGAGCTGTTCATTCAAACCCACAGGTGCCTGGGTTTTAAGAGTGAAGATCCAAAAAAATCACTCTTTTTGCAACAGTTGTCGGTTTAGGTTGCCTCTGCGGATAGACGGGGCAAATTTATCAATACATGTCTACTTAAAGGGGTTGTCTCGCTACAAGGATTGCTTTTTATATTAAAGATCTTGCAAAAACAAGTCACTTTGCAATATATGTCCATTAACGGTGTCCTACCTATCCCGAGATATCCCCTCTTGCATGGGCTGCATCAGCTCCTCAGGTTGCTATAGCTACAGACCTGTTCAATCTCTCCTGATAGGCTGCCAGCACTTGTTGCTATAGCTACAGACCTTGCTTC
Source organism: Phyllomedusa bahiana (assembly GCA_025379985.1). Lineage (NCBI taxonomy): Eukaryota > Metazoa > Chordata > Amphibia > Anura > Hylidae > Phyllomedusa > Phyllomedusa bahiana. The sequence continues at coordinate 39,665 of JAODAL010031356.1, forward strand.
TACTGCAAAACCCAGTAGAAACCAGTAAACCACCCTGAATTTAAAATGAAACCAAGAAAACAGGACGAATTAATGTAGCGAGACAACCCCTTTAAGGCATCTGGTCTTCTCATTGTGTCTCGAATGGACATGGCGTGCTACAGGGGTGTCACGTTGGTGGCGAACATCACCCAAATGTTCGCCCACGTGTCGCCAGATTGGGTTTGAGTTTCCCCTACATATTTTGTCCCCATTCCGTGATAAATAGATAATGTGTCGGTTTGAAATCATTAAAGAATGAGAATTTTTTGTCGTTCCCGGCTGTAATAGTAGAAGTCTTCTCCATAAAAGTAAGGTGACAGTCCCCACACCTGAAAGACCCTTTTGTTTTAGAGGCTATGTCCACTTTAGGTTTTGTGAAATGACTTTGAACCAAGGGGTATTTAGTTTTTTACCAGTCTAAAACGGGAATTTTCCCTTTTACCCATTTTTAAGATCGGGGTTCATCCTAAGGATATGCCAATGAGATTTGATTTACACGACCAGCAGCATTGTCAAAGGTGCCTATGATACATGTCAATGTTCCCACATTCTCTCTCTGTCTCTTTGTCTCTCTCTGTTGTGTCCTCTCAGTAGTCAATGCCGCCCTTTTTACCCTTCCCCATGCATCGGGGCCCGGAAGAAAATGTTCTAAGATGGGCTGCCTCCCGTAGAATTCAAACTTTGAGGAGGTGTTGGCCACGGGGTATCCCTCGTTTGAGGGATTCTGAATGGCTACTTTCCCACTGTAAAAGTGAATTCGTTGCAATGGGCTTGCGATTAATAGTGGTAGAAAGATCTCCAGATATAGTTTTTGAGATCTGGACACTCAAAACTGGTAATGTGTCCTTTTCAGTTATAGGTTAAAAAAAATGTCAATGTGTTAACATTTAGTTGTTGCACTATTTTCACAAATGTTTTGCCAGTCCCGTTCCAGGCAATAAAAATATTGTCAATATATCTAGCCCAAAGGGCTATATTGTCTGCAAGCACTGGGGGATCAGAACCAAACGCAGTGGAGGTCTCCCACAAGTTAAGGTACAGGTTTGCGTAAGAGGGCGCGCATGAGCTACCCATTGCTATACTTCACAACTGGTTGAAGACCCTCCCATCAAAAAGAAAATTGTTCTGTCAGTGAGAACTGTATCAGCTGAGTGTATTTTCTTCTTTTTTTGTGGCAATTCTTGAGAGTTTTTTTGATATTTTTTTTTTACTTTTTAAAAAAAAGTTTTTTTTTATGACCATTTTTTCTTCTCTTTTTTTTTTGGGGGGGCTTCTGTCTCATTCAAAGTGCGGATTAGTGTCCAAAACCTCCTAGACATGATTGGGACTTGTTTTCTGACTGTAAATCCACCGAGATCATCGTCGCCCGACGTGGTTTTCAATGGTAGAATCCAACGAGCCAGTTTTTTGTACTCGTCGTGTGGACATTCCCTTACAGATGCAAAATTTTGTTTTTCAGATATGACCATGTGAAACCTTCCACCTCTTCTCCAGTTTATTATCCTCAAGATGTCCAAGCAGCAACCGTGGATCCCCCTCCCGAATCACCATCACCATCATCCTCTACAACAGAAACCCCTCCAGTTGTCACCAAGAGCACCAGGCGTGAGAAGAAGTCTATTGTTCTAAGAGATCGTGGTACGTACAATGGTTTAGTAACATTGGATTATTCCATCATGATAGCCCTATCTGCAAATTAAGTCATCTCTGCCGTTATTTTATGGCCAGAGATCTGACTTCTAAAACCCATGATGAGCAGCCGATTTCATCACAAAAAATTGCAATTGCCGGTTTACTTTCCCAGTAGCGGCAGATCGTACAATACAAAGGTCAAATATGAGTAAAAAGCAAAAAAAAAACAGCTCACCAACTCTTTTTGTTCTTCATTCCATTAAAAATAATTCTTTATTGTAGAAAAATGAATAAAAACAACATATCTAGATCCAAAACAAGAAGACACACATAAAGATCAGGCGTATAATTGGCTTACATAGACTGAATACACAACCCTCAGAACAACGAGGAATCTCAGCACGGGCACGTTATAACTTTTCAGCTGAAGTGCAGGTTAATGGGGTGTTCCCAGCTACACTATGACAGCATCTCAATAGGATATGTCATCAAGGTCTGAAAGGTGCAGGTCCCACCTGGGCCCCCAGAAGTGGTATCTCAGAACGGAGAGCTGGTCGCACTTAGGCTATGTTCACATGGCTTATTTAAGGGGCGGCAATTACGCCGTGGGGGCGGAGCGGGGGGCCGGCACCTCGCGTATACGCCGCTGGTAATTCACGTCACTTATCTTCCCCCCCGCGGCGGATTCTCCGAGCAGGGGAGAGGAGACGTAATCCATAGTTCTCTGAGAAAATGTGGATTTACGTAATGACAGGGACATATTCCAGCCGTAATTTTCGCACTCCGGCACGTAATTACGGACTGAAATACGTCCCATTTTAAGCCGTGTGAACATAGCCTTACAATGCGGTGTATTCAGCTGTACTCCGAACTCCCATAGAACAAAATGGAGAGTCATACTCGTGTGCGACTGGCTCTCCATTCTGTGCCAACACTTTCGGAAGCTCATTGCCAACATAGGTGGGACCTGCACCTATCAGACTGGCCTATCCTATCAATCTGCCATCAAAGTGCAAGATGGTAACGCCCTTTAAAGGAATACGTTAATGAGCCATTTACCCAAATAGAGCATTATTTTCTTGTTTTTTCCTCAGCTGATCGGAATATTGTGGTTTAATTTTACATGTTCTCTTTTTAGATCTATGTGGACTGACGGAAGAAAAGAACAGAGTCAATCCAGTTCAAAGTGCACATGCTTGTAGTGAAGCACAAGGCGGCGATGATCAGGTAGTAAAGCCACATTCTTACCTGGAAGCCATCTGTACTGGACTAGAAGAAGTGGAAACAGCCGCTCCTTATCTTGAAGACCCCCAGCAGCTGTGTCCCTATGCTGCTGCGGGAACGTGTCACTATGGAGAAAGCTGTGTCTATATCCATGGAGACGTGTGTGAGATTTGTAGTCTACAAGTACTTCATCCATACGACCAGGAACAGAGAAAATCCCATGAAAAGGTGCGAGGAAGTCAGTGCTGTCAGAAGCTCCAGTGCAGTTTGATTTATTTTTTTTTTTTTTTCTTCCTGTTTTTAAGCTCTCTAACACCTTCAAAGTTATGGCCTTATGCCAATGACTGAGAATTCAACTCCGTAATATGACTAGGTTTAGTTCTCTGTCGCGCAGTTTCATGGATAAAGATTTTCCCAGTGTATGAATTAAAGGGGTGTTCTCGACAATAGACTTTAATGGTATGGCAATATGATATGCCATCAGTCTGTTAGGACCAGGTCCCAGCTCTGGCACCTACATCTTTCTTGGGTATGGGTCCCTGAAATGGAAAACTGATTGTGCTTGTGTGTGACTCTCCATTCTGTTCTATAGGATTTTTCTGTACTGCTGAGCCCCTTCCTCGACTGTACTCAGAACTCCCATAGAACACATGGAGAGTTGTGCGCAAGCACAGCTGGCTCTACATTCTGAACTGACACTTTCTGGGGCCTGTTCCCAAAATCGGTGTTGGTCCCAGTGGTGGGACCCAGACCTAATGGACTTTAAAGGGGTTTTACCACCGTAGACATTGATGGCATATCGTTATGCCATCAATGTCTGATAGGTGCAGGTTCCAACTCTGGGACTCTCCTCTATCTTGTGATTGGGCCTCCGAATCAGTGCAGACTGGAGAGTCGATCGCACTTGCGCACAACTCTCCATTCTGTTCTATGGGAGTTCCGAGCAGGGCCGAACGCACCGCTCAGCTGTACTCGGAAATCTTATACAATAGAATGGAGACTAACCACGCAAGTGCGGCCTGCTCTCCAGCCGGCGCTGCAAGTGGCGGCCATGTTCCACACTTGTAGCAAAACCCCTTTAATGGCATATCCTATCGATCTGCCATCAAAGTCTTTGGTAGGAGGACTCCTTTACATCATTGCTTCTAGGGAGAGCTTGAACCTAGGAAGCATGCTATGTTAACATCAAAAATACATTTTGTTTTGCTTGTCATAAATGTCCGCGTCACGTAAAGGGGTATTCCCTTATTATAAAGTGATGCCGTGTCACTAGGATATTCCATCACTTTACAATCATTGGGGATCTGACCTCTGGGGCACCCACGATCTGAAGAATGTATGAACTTGCAGTGATGATTCAGCATTGCAGCTTCTTTACTGTTTCTTGTACTCTGCTGCCTGAGCTTGGCTGTGCAGTGACCCATTCAATTGAATAGGGCTGAGCTACAGTTTCGTCCACAGTAATAGCTGTGCGACCCCACTCTCCAGTTAAACGCCAACTGATCAGAAAGTAATGGCCTGAGCTATTGATTTGCCATCACTTTGAGATGGGAGCGCTCCATTGACTACTCCTGTGTCTTTGTCATCGGTGCCCCTGGGTTTCTACAGTTGCAGTGTACGGTTCGGGTGTTTCACCTTCCTGCTATATTACAGTCGTATATCTCTGACAGATAAGGTGCTGTCACATGCAGAATGGGCCTGACGTCACCAGCCTGTGGACAGGAGCCCTGGGTAACACATTTCAGGATTGGTTTAGTGATAAATGTTGCATAGTTAAAATGGGACAATAGTGAATGTTATAACGGTTTGACATGACTATCGGGCTCCAGTTACTGCCCTGTAACAGTGACACAACTGTGAAAAACCAGTGCTGCTCTCCTGGGCTATGGCTGCCTCAGTCCAGTTATTCAAGTGGTATTAGCCTCTTTCTAGATAACCCTCTGTAAATTTTTTTTTTTTTTTTTTTTTTTTTTTTTTTGTTTTGTGTTTTTGTATGGTTTTAGAAGACCATGTCTTGTCTTATGTAACTGTAAGCGGTATATTTCTTTGTCCTCCAGATGTGCATGGCTTCCTTTGAACACGAGATGGAGAAGGCTTTTGCTTTCCAGGCCAGTCAGGATAAAGTGTGTAGCATCTGCATGGAGATCGTGTATGAAAAACCTTCCTCCTCTGAGCGTAGGTTTGGGATCCTGTCAAACTGCTGTCATACATATTGCCTCTCCTGCATCAGACAGTGGCGATGTGCCAACCAGTTTGATAATCCATTTATAAAGTGAGTATGACACTTAGGCCTCGTTCACACGGCTTATTTGTCCGCAGATTGGCGCCGTACTGCGCGCCGGATTTGCGCTGCAGTACGGCGCCAATCCGTCGGAGTAATTACGGTAATCCACTGCTCTCATAGAGAACTGTGGATTCCGTCGCTCCTCCCCGCTCGGCGAATCCGCCGCGGGGGGGAGAAAGTGACGTGCACATTATTTACGGTGCGGACGCGCCGTAGATAATGCAAGTCTATGGGGCCGGGGAGCGGCGCCCCCGCCGCGCTCCGCCCCCGTCCCTTATTCACGCCGGATTTGCGAGCACAATCCGGCTCACAAATCCACCGTGAATAAGCCGTGTGAACACGGCCTTAAAGGGGTATTTCAATAATACATAGAACCTAACTCCTATTGAAAGTATGTGGTACAAAGCAAAAACCTTCAATACATAGTCATTAAATATTTTTAGTAGTTTCCCACCTAATCACTCACCAATTACTGGTTTCACATCTGATGTTTATAGGTTGTTAGTAATGAATATGACCTATAGATTAGCTTTCTTGTCCAGCATGCTCCGTTCCAGCACTAGGATGGGTGAGCTGTGCATGTATGACACAACACGAATAGAACTAGGATCTAATGCAGGGGTGTCAAACTGCAGCCCTCCAGCTGTTGGGAAACTACAACTCCCATTATGCCCACTGTTATAGATTATACAAATGCATGATGGGAGTTGTAGTTTCCCAACAGCTGGAGGGCCGCAGTTTGACACCTGTGATCTAATGTGAGGGAACACAATATGAGATGCACAAGAGGGTGGAGACTTCAAGTTCTGCAGCCAGATGTATACAGGGGGAGAATGGTCTGGAATAAATGTCAGCAATGCATGATGGGAACTTTAGTCTGCTACCCACATGGGATGCTGCTGAAACCAAGTCCCCTCTTGCTGCACTGAATAGGAGCACATAGAGAACAAGTGTGCTAAAATGTCAAATATATGTTTTGTAGATTTAGGATTAGTATTCTACTGTTTCTCTGTGTAACGACCCTGCTGCACTCTTAGGTTTTTTTGTCTAAACTCTGGATTATCCCTTGAACCAAACCTTAGCAGACCACACAGAATGGATCACATGGAGGCTAGAGTGATAGTGATCCTTTCATACACTTGTCAGATATAAGGTAGACTTTGCTTAGCGCTGCCTCTGTCATACAATATACTGCAGTGACTATTTCCTTCTTTAAAATCTGGTCAAGTGTTCGTTGGTTGGTAGCATCTACAAGAGCTCTTACTTCTACACTATGAATGGCAAACTGATCTCCGTTTATATAAAGACCGGGCATAAGGGTGGGCAAATGGGACAACAAATCCCAGCTAAAACCACACTGGAATTCGTGACTTGCCCATTACACTAAAGTACTTTACATACCTCTACCATCATCTTAAACTCATTTCTGAGGTTCCCGCACCTGTGTTGTCACTTGGGGAGTCCCAATGCTTACAATTGTTTACTTTTATGCAATTCTAGAAATGGATGTGCTTGATATTCTTTATCTTATATAACGTCCACTTTCTGCTTATTCCTGCTTAATGTTCCTGACGTTTCCTCACCAGATCGTGCCCAGAATGTCGTGTTATATCGGAGTTTGTGATCCCTAGTGTGTACTGGGTAGAAGATCAGTGCAAGAAGGATGAACTTATTGAGGCTTTCAAGCAAGGAATGGGGTGAGTGTGAGAAGTGGGCAGTTTCCTGTCCAAAATTAGGTACAGAGAACTTCTATTGCACGCTAGGCAGTACAATTACCATGGTAATCGTGTTATACACAGGTACGTAACATTCAGTTCATTAGAATATCACCTATACACAATCTTAACTGGGCATTGTATTTCCCCCACCCCTCTGATATCAGATCGGATGGTGGGTCACTACTGAAGGTACAAAGTACAGAAAGGGAAAATACTAAAATATAACCTTTAGTAAATATAATTAAAATATAATGAAGTAAATAATAACAATTACTACTTATTGATGCATATTATAAAATACCATCTGCAAAGGAACAACTGTTCCTAATAAATCCTGCAGCCCTGGCAATCTATACTGTCCCTATCCTAATAGTACGAGGTATAAATAGGGACAATTTTTTGAAAAGGGGGACTTGGAGGAAGGAAAAATTTACCCCAAAAAAACAGTTCCCCTCTCTTATTAGAAAAGTCAAAACCTCCCCCCCCACAGGAAAAAGGCCCTTTAATTTAAAATGTTTTAAACAGACAGCTTTTTTTCCCCTTTCCCAATTTCCCCTTTTTAGGAAGGTTTTGCACAGCAAAGGGGGTCAACCCAAATAAAAAAGATCCTAAAGAATTAATTAGCATTTTAACAATGCCCAAATCCCAAACCCTTCCCAAAAAACTTCAAATAAAATTTTAAACCAGGGCGGGGCGTCTCCGGAATTTCATATCGATTTTATAGGGATCCCCTCTTAAACTGGTGGGAAAGGCGGGTTCATTTTTTGGGAAAAAAATGGGGCTCCCCGCCGGCACTGGGCCCCCTTTTCCACCGGGGTTTCCCGGAAGCCTGGGGGGCTGGTTTTCCGAATTTTGGGGCCCCACGGGGGCCCTAAAATTTTAAACAGTTTGTTTTCCAGGGTCAGGAAGGCCCAGACGGTTCTGATTGGGTACCTCCCGGGTCGGGTTTTTGTGCCCAATGCCCTGCCGAGTTTTTTAGTCCATTTTTGGTTTTTTTATCAAAAAAATTGGGATGCCTTTTGGGGGGAGAGTTCTAGCCGTCCCAGGGGGGTGTAGGGGGGCTGGGGCCCAAGTGGGGTGCCCCTGGGAGATTATAAGCCCGGGAGAGGGGTGGGTCTTCCCGTTTGATCCAAAGGGGGGGGGTACGAGAAACAGGTCCAGTAACATAAACACGCCGCAAACCCGGCCCCAAAACCCGACCCCAAAGGGCCGGGGACCAAGCAAAGCAAAAAAAGGTAACCTGACTATTTTAACTTTCCTTTTGTCTGTAATCCATAATTGTATTTTTCCCCTCTTAACCCGTATTATTATTATCCATTTTTTGTATTTTTTATTGTTAGTGTGCCCTCCAAAAATTTTAAATTAAAAACTATAAACTTTAATTGAGTTAATTTTCTTTATCAACGGCCCCCACACGCCCAATTCTCGGTTTATAGTATATAGTCCAAAACCCGGTTGGTTCCCCGGGCCCCCCTATAAGTCAGTAACGGGGCCCGGGTTTTTAAAACCCCAAAACAGGGAAAAGGGGTGGGGAGCATTGGGTTTTTTTCCCCGTGCCAGTGTGGGCAAGGGTTAACAGTGGAAACAGGGATTTGGGTGACCTTTTTAGCTCCCCCTTTTGGGCAAACGGGAACGTTTGAGATACACCCCCGTCAGGCCCTCGTCCCTTCCCAAACGGGCCCGGGGGGAATAGGGGGGTGTTTTAAATCACATATTGGGGGGGCAGGTGGGTCCCCAAGGGCAATTTGTTTTGTGTGAGTGCGGGTTTTCCCCTAAATTTTAAAAACCCAAGGGCCACCCAAAGGGCTCCCGGTGGGGTTTTTGGGCTGCGGGGGTCTTTAAGATTAAAATCCGGGTTTTGACAAAATTTTTGAGTGCAAAATTTCAAGGTTTGGGGGGGCATTTTTTTAGGTTGCGTTTTTGTGTCAAAATAGCCCAAAGGGGTTTTCGTTTGCAAAGGGGTTGGGTGCTCGTTTGCAAAGGGGCCAAAAACTGTGAGGGCCCCCAGGGAAAACAGTCGGTGAAATG